>JAEIFJ010001423.1:70000-250000 GCA_018903435.1 Leucophenga varia
CTTATTTTTGACCCTGGATGACAAAGGAAATGTTTTTACCCAATTGGGAGCGAGTACATTCATAAATAATTACTATTTTTTAACAAAAAATCGAAAAAAATCGATAAGTTTGTATGGGGGCTATACCTAAAAATGGGCGTGGCACTCTCATATTCGAACTTGACCTAGTCGTTGCCGAGAAAAGCTTACGTTTAAAAATTTCAGTTCAATATCTTTAAAACTAAGCGAATGAATCGCATAGCAACAAACAGACGGACAGACAGACGGACATGGCTAGATCGATTCGTCTCATCGAGCTGATCAAAAATATATATATACTTAATGGGGTCTCCGATGCCTCCTTCAATGCGTTACAAACTTTCGGACAAACTGAATATACCCGTTTACACTATGTGTAACGGGTATAAAAAGAAAAATAATCTTGATGCTTGATTTTCGTAATTGAAAATTTCCTTTGGATAAATGCATCGTTTTTAAACTTTTCTAGTAAGCATTTCAGTATTAAGAAAAATGAACATGTCAAAATATATTAAATTTCGCTTCAAGAACAGCTTTTCTGTGTACCGATTTGATGTACTTTGTTCATTGTTCTGGTACGGGAATGGGTACGGGTGAACATTTAAGTATTTGTTGGTGGTCTTTATCGTCGTAATCGTTGACGTCATCGGCATCGTCATCGTTGTGCATGACTCCGTTGCAATGACGATGAGAGTCCCTTGCAACATACAGAATGTCCCAGATTAATAGGGGGCTCCCTGTTTTTTAAGGTTAAAAATTTTCCTACTTTATATGATTCGTTCGCTTATTTTGGCAGATTAATGTTAAAATTGTGGTGTCCCAAATTATTAGGGGCACTTAAAAAAACGAAGTTTATTTATTGCGACACAATCATGTAAGGCTCACCGTATTTTGTTAATATTCGTTAATTCAACTTTATAATTCCCAAACAAATTTGGAGCAGTTTGTCAAAGTAGGAAAAATTTTAGCCTTAAAAAACAGGGTGCTCCTATTAATCTGGGACATACTGTATAATTGGATTGTCTGTCTGTCTGTATCTCTTTCTTAGATTTGTGTTTGTTGATATCGCCTGCAGCATTTCCTATTGTTGCCGCTGTTGTCTTTAGAAGCAATTTATTTGCTTGCAGCTCTGACCACAGCTAACCAAAGCTAAGCCACACAGAAATAACATGCAAACCGATCAAACCGATTTAATGTGATGGTGTGCATTTTTATGACACATTTACTTGAACTCAGAACACTGTTGGATAAAACTATTAATAGTACTCTTTATGAAAGTCAATAAACGAAGTTTTGCAATAAGTATTTATTATTTTTAGATAGGTTTTACTCAAGGTTAAGCTTAGAAAATATGAGCGATTCACCCAGCTAACGATAATCTCGTTTCCTTCTATTAAGTTAAAAAAAAAATTTGTAGTTTTATTTGAATTTTTATGTCAGTCTACTATATTTAGAACATTTAAATTGATTACAGTTCGTTTCGACTCAAATTCGTATCAAGTTAGTTGTTTCGTTCCACAGAAATGTGAATATATTTATATGTAGACAGCACTACACCTACATTATATGAATACTAATTTTTATGCGCTCATCCTCTAGGAATGTTCTATATCGAAAATGAAAAGGCCCGTATTTTTTTTTTTTAAATCGGATAATATTTAATGGTGCCGCCAAGCCCCAAAAAGTTTCCAGGTAATTTACATGGGTAAATATCACTTTTTCGTGTATTTAATGTAGAAATCTGGAAAATTAATATTTTTTAACCGGAAAACGATGTTTCTCTTTATAAACGGTCGTAGAATAACATCCAATCAATTATTATTTAATTTATAAAAATTAATTTTTTAGTAAATTAATTTTTTAAGTAATTGTTCTTAGTTTTATTCTTATTTTCCTTCTTATGTTTACGTTTTTTTTTTTATACCCGTTACACAAAGTGTAAACGGGTATATTCAGTTTGTCCGAAAGTTTGCAACGCATTGAAGGAGACATCGGAGACCCCATAAAGTATATATATTATTGATCAGCTCGATGAGACGAATCGATTTAGCCATGTCCGTCTGTCTCTCCGTCTGTCTGTCCGTCTGTCTGTTGCGATGGTTGTTACTCGGAAAGTTTTAAAGATATTGACCTGAAATTTGAAACTTAAGCTTTTTTGTGGTCCTAGTTACTTTGTATACCAGAACCAAGGTGCCACGCCCATTTTTTCGATATAGCCCCCCATACAAACTTACCACTTTTTTCGACTTTTTGTATGAAAATAGTTATTATTTATAAATGCTTTTACTACAATATAGGGTAAAAACACTTCTAATGGCATCCAATATCAAAAGAATGTTGCCACGCCCATTTTCAGATATGGCCCCCATACAAACTTAACGCTTTATTCGATTTTTTGTATGAAAATACGTATTATTTATGAATATATTTAATCCAAATAGGGTAAGAACACTTTTTTATGTCATCCAATGTTTAATCTAAGGCGCCACGCCCTTTTTTATGTATAGCCTCCATACAAACTTACCTCCCATTTTCGGGTTTTTATATGAAAACATTTACTATTTCTGAGTGAATTCAATTAAATTTGGTAAAATCAATTCCAATGTCCACCTAAGTGAACACTTTTTATATGGTAAGGATCGGGCAATTATAACATAAAGCCTCCATACAAATTTGACCAAATTCATCGTGAAATTTAATCTAAGCACCTGGTGAACATATAAACTATTAAAAGTGTTGTGTAACGGGTATTTCAGCTTCGGTTCCACCGAAGTTAACGTTTTTTCTTGTTTTTTTTTTGACGGATAAATATAGTTTTTATTAAAAAAAAATATATGATTCTACGATCATTTATGAAGAGAAAAAATAAATTGACGAGAAAGCGTTAATTTCTCATAAAAAATAAATGGGAAACTTCAGGGGCTTGCGGCACTATTAAATAAAATACGTGTCTTCTTATCTTCGTTATAGAACAATCCTAGGGGTAAGCGCATACAACTTTGCTTTGGACCACCCTAATTTATACGGTTCTATATCCCAATGCAAATATTGTGATTGCAATATTGTGACAACTAATATCTTAATTAATTTAGAATATAATTACAAAATTTGCAAAGGGAGAACAACAAACAAGATTAATGCAATTTTACTTCCAATCTATACAAAAGTATCTAAACAAAAAAATGCAGCTATCTTATCAGTTTAGCTAAAATATTTAAAATATTTTTGTATCTTTAAAAAGTAATATCAAAACATGAAAGTACGCTGAAGTCGAGCATGTTCAACTGCAAGATGCCATATGCCAAATCTTAAAGAACCTTAAGTTAAGCTTTATCTGAGTACCATATATAATTGTATTGGACTTTCATACAAAACCTTTAAAAAATTTGTTGGTCTTACCCATATTAAAATATTTTATTGGGACAATTATAGACATAATTTGTACCGAATTTTCGAAGTTTCTAGAATAAAAAACAAAGAAGTTTTTATGCAAAAACCAAAAATTTTGGGGTAATTTTGTATGCGGGCATCTCTTAAAATGGGACTAGAGAAAAGCTATTTGTAAGTGAACACTTTCAGACAGCATGTCAGACGAGCGTACAGATGGAAAGACGAACAGGCAGACATAGTTAGATCGACTCTCCTATCAATGCTAATCAAGAATATATCATACTTTATTGGGTCTTCATGCCTCCTTTGCCTGTTACATACATTTGCAGAAACTTAATATACCCTTTTACTCATCGGATACCAGGTACAATTTTCGTGAAAATGGCTAAAGAACTTCATAAATCTTAATTTATGTTCAGTTTTGATGAGTCTTGCGATGAAATATTGTTTTGAAATTGTACGAAACATGACATATGTTACGGGATTAACTAAGTAATTATCATAAACAATTCGGTTGAAATCTTTCGATTTTTATCAAACTTAAAAGAATACTTAGTATTTCCTATCTGTTCGATGTTATTCTTTATACCGATATGATAAACCTAGTTTGTCTTCAGACACATTAACTTCGCTTTAAATGGAACAAATGTTCTTAAACTTGTGACTGAAGTTTGATGCTTTCACGTATTTTTATAACGCACAAGTTCATAACATATGTTTAAATGTAATTGTCGCGATAAATAATTCCTTATTAAAATTACTTTTTTATTTTAGAATGCACCTTGTACATGTTTATAATCAAAAATTAAATTAAATATTGAGGAATCGAAATGTCAACGCTTCCAATTTCCGATTACAACGTAGACAATAACAATAAAAACAGCGAATACAAACTCACGCAGCACGATTTACTCATAAAAGCAAAAAGTAAAACAACAACAACAACAACAAAAATGACATGAAACTTCACACCCACGAACGATTTAAGCAACAAGAAACTAAAACCAAAAACAAGAAAAACAAGAAAAACAAGAACAACAACAACAACAGAAATGCTTGCAAACTTATATACTAATGGGCATGCTTATTCGTATTTATGCATCTATAATACGGTGTGTCTCATAATTATAAAACATTTAATGTAATTTCATCACTGTTGAAATAATTTGAAACAAGATCGGCTTTCTTTTTATCAAAAATGCTTGCATTTCCTGATATCGACTAGTCTACCAAACTTTATTGTCAAATAATGCTCTTATGCTTTATTGTCCGTTCGTTATTTGTGTTTTAATTTAAGTGTTGGCAAAAATAGTGATTTTTGAGTTGCAGTGTAATTAGCGAATACGACTTGAAAATCGCAGTGATTGCAAACAGTGATAATATCGCAACTCGCAAAAAACAATCAGCTAAACTTGAACAGGTTTACTGTTCGCAAAGAGTGATACACAAAACTTCCGCTAACTGAACTGTTTCGCTACACCAACACAACAAACCGACTTTGATTTAATTCACGTAACTGAAGCTTTGAACAAAAGCTTTTATCGGCAACGACTAAATTAAGTTTGAAAATGAAAGAGACACGCCCATTTTTAGGTATAGCCCCCATTCAAACTTACCGTCTATTTTCGAATTTTAAGATGAAAATTCGTAAAATTTATAAATGTATTCACTCCACATTGGGTAAAACACATCTAAAATTATCTTATGTACACACCACCGATATGATACGGTTCGGATCATTATATCATACAGCCCTATTCAAGCTTACCTCTCATTTTCTGATATTTTCAATAAAATTGTTGTGATAGCTGTATTTTTAGCTATAAATTTGTGTATAAACTTGAGTTGTATCAGACCATTGACACCCATCCATCCTATCACGAAGTTCTATCTAAGCCACTGATGATCACGCATAAACAATTAAAAAATCGTGTGCTGGGTTAACGTTTTTCCTTGTTTGTATAGAAAATATCACATTTCAATATCACATATATCATTCATTTTTTTGTTGCAATTGCTCTTTCACTATTCAATCGTTTCAATAGACCGCGCTTTCAGCAAATTGCACGTTTTGACGAATCAAGTGACTGGCAAATGTACCAACGAATTTGTACAGGTTCGGAAGTGATAAAAGCACCATTCACATAGAATTCGCTGATTACTGAACATGTTCACTGACGAACAAGAAAATTGCAAATCACTGTGAAAGAATCAATGAAAGTGTTTTTTTTTGCCAACACTATTTCATTCATTTTGTGTGACATTCGAACATTCTGCTGGCGCTCATGTCAACTAAGACGATGATGATGAAGATGATTTGGGTCATTATAATTATCTACGAGTATTCTGTTGTGGAAAGGTAATAAGCGTCTGCATGGCATTTTGTCAGGCTAAGACGCCAAAAACGACGAAGGAAACATGACTTCTACGTGACAAGCGCTTGGTGCACGTACTGACGATGACGACAACAAAAACAACGACGAAGCTTGGCACTGCACGAAAGCCACTACCAGGTCTAACCAGCTCGGGGTACTTTGGTTTTAGTTAGTACTCGCCCACCAGGAAGAAAAAGATTTTCTTAGATAGCTAGACAGACACATATTTAGCTGTCAGGCCGTCTTTGCAGTGTTTGTTGTTAAAAAACTCATATTTCGTGAACAGTTTGCACAGCAAGGAAATACGTAAACTTCGGTGGAACTAAAGCTTAAATACCCGGCACACGTATTATTAAATAGTTTATGTGTTTTCATCAATGGCTTAGATAGAACTTCAAGATGGGATGGGAGGGGTCAATGGCCTGATACAACTAAAGTTTAGACACAATATTGGTATCGAATTTTAAGCTAAAACTACAGTTATCAAAAAAAAAATTCTTAAATATTCGATTAGTTTGTGTGGGGCCTAAAAATGGGCGGGGCACCTTAGCTTTGATATTGAATAATATTAGAAGTGTTTTTATTCGATTTGGAGTGAATACATTTATAAATAATGCGTATTTTCATACAAAAATTCGAAAAAGGGCCATACGTTTGTTTCATTTTCATACTTGATTTAGTCGTCAGAGAGAAAAGCTTAAGTTCCAAATTTCAACTTAATATCTTTTTAACTGGCCAAATGAATTGCGAAGAAACAAACAGACGGACAGACAGACAGACGGACATGGCTAGATCGATTCGTCTCATCGAGCTGATCAAAAATATATACACTATATGGGGTCTACGACGTCTCCTTCAATGCGTTTCAAACTTTCCGACAAACTAATAATACCCTTCACACTATATGTGGCTGGTATAAAAATGTCAAACTACATCACGATAATGAAAACTTTCGAAGCACAAAATAGTTTAGAAAACATATCAGAAATAAAATTTTAAATGACGATCGCAAATTCACATTAAAGGAAATTTCTTTGTTCTTAATAGCCCCGGTCTCCCGTACTTTATGAGTAAAGATCTAGTAACTTCATGTATGGTACAAATGTTTCTTATGTGAAGCCAAATCTTCATTATAAAATTGATTGAGATCCGACCACAAATTTCTTAATTTTTAAGAACATTTTAGTATTTAGTATTTTAAGATACAATTTAATACAAAAACTGAATACGAAAATCTATTTACGTAAAATGAAGTGTGACGGATATTCGGTTTGGTTCTACGGAAGTTAACGTTTTTCCTTGTTTTTTTTTAAGTAACTTTTCGTATTCTGATTTGATTGTGGCTTTCTTTAATTGTTATTCGTTTATTATTATATTTCGTTTTGATTTTCTTTGCTTTGCTAATGTTTCGTAGTTGGTTTTGTTATTGTCTTTGTTTTTGATTTCTTTGTTGCAACTTGACTTTGTAGAATGTCAACAACCTCTTTTAACTGAATAGACAAACGCAAGTGAGTATGAGACACAACAAAGTGAAAAAAAGAAAATGTGAACTTACAATTTTCCAATGACAGTTAAAAGCTTTTCTATCTGTCACACATCATTCGATGTAGATAGAACTTGTGTTCAGCGTTTGTATTAAATTTTAATTTAAAATACTAAACAATTTCAAAATGTTCTTAAAAATTGAGAAATTGCAATATACTGGATTTGGCTTGATATAAGAAGCTTTTGTACCATATTGTTGTATGTTTGTATAGGGAATACTCCTAAAAGTAAGCGTGGCACATTGATTTTAACATACAGGGTCCGCCACGTAACTTTTTTTTTTTTTTAAATGCAATAAAAACAAAACACAAGATCGATCGTAACGTTGGCTGTATGGCACGGTGCGCCGTCTTGCTGGAACCAAATGTTGTCCAAGTCCTCGTCTTCGATTTCCGGGAAGAACCAATCCGTTAACATGGCGCGGTAGCGTTCGCCATTGACCGTAACGGCGGCTCCTGCCGCATTTTCGAAGAAAAATGGGCCAATGATGCCGCAGGCCCAAAATCCGCACCAAACAATAACTCTCTGAGGATGCATTGGCTTCTCTTCGATCACGTGCAGGTTTTCCGTCCCCCAAATACGACAATTTTGCTTATTGACGTAACCGCCAAGATGGAAATGAGCTTCTTCGGAAAATATGATTTTTGGTAAAATTCCGGGTCTTCGGCCAAGCGCGTTCCTCAATCGTATACACAACCATTTTCGTTCAGCGGAAGGATAAAACTAACTTTCTGTACAATCAGATGTGACATCAGTGTTGCCACACTCGAAATAACCACTAGTTCAAAAAAAAAATGTTAGATGGCGGACCCTGTACAAAGTACACAGAAACAAAAAAAAGCTTTAGTTTTAAATTTCAGACCAATATCTTTAACCTGAGCAAATAAATTTTCAAGCAAAAAACAGACAAACTGACGGACATGGCTAGACCTATTCGTTTCGTCGAGATGATTAAGAACATATATGTATATATGCTTTATAAGGTCTACTATGCCTTTTTTAAAGCGCTACAAACTTTCCGACAAACTGATAGTACTCGTTCACACTATGTGTAACGAGCATAAAAAACGAGTAGCTTAGGTGAAGCAGTGCGTTTAAGTGGAGATCCAAACTGAGACCCATAAAAGTTTTGGAAAGTTTAATGAGTCTTTGCAAAGTGAACTCTATTATTTTTAAATGATAAAACTTAATACCGGTGTTTGAGTAACAGATTTGTTGATAAGTATAATGTTAAAAAAAAAAAAAACATTCGAGCCATATAAAATATCTACGTAGTAATACCTTGATTTAAAACGATAAGTATTTCGTAAATAACATTTCAGTGTATACATATCTGAGTCATCGTATTGTATCTGATAAATCAGTTTGATAATTAGGTCTGATACGATTTATTTTTATTGTACCCATTACAAGCGAAATTATTGACTCATTCATTTGATAAATCACTAAACGCAGTCATTAACTGAATAAATATTGAACCTACATATATTAATATAGAGTATGATGAATCAAATATTCATTTGCAATGCAAGTAAATACCATACCATATGTACAAATATATATTTATTATGCACCTAAGTGTTTATCATACGCCTTGTATGATTTATTTCAAAGTAGTAAAAATAATAATGCAGGTAAACAATAGGTACCATATACATTAGAGTGGTCCAAAAATACATGGGAAAAAAAAATTTTTATGCTCCCACCCCCTAGAATTGTTCTCTATCCAAAATAAGAAAACCCGTATGCTGTAAAAAAAAGTGAATATTTAAAATTAGATAAATGATTGGATGTTCTTCTACAACGTCGAAGGTGAAATTCCCCATAGTCACAGAATCCTTAGGTCTTGTTATTTATTTGCGAGAGGATACCAAGTATTTCGTCTTACTTTCACCGCCAGTCCCATCTTGCGGGAATTCTCTTCAATATCGTTGAAAGCCCAGCTCACTGTACGTGGATTTTTGTCGATTATGTCGATGTCATCGGCATACGCGAGCAGCATAGTTTCTTGTAAGAAAATATTGCGCGCCAAATCGACGTGTGGGCATTGGAGTAGTAAATACTTCAACAAGAGATTGAAGAAGTCGCACGACAACGCATCTCCCTGTTTGAAGCCTCTCTTGGTGATAAAGAGGTCGGAGAGATGTTTACCGACCATGACAACGTTTTGAGTGTTTGTCAGCATCATCATACAGAGGCGAACGATTTTTGCAGGGATCTTAAGTTCAGTCAATGCTTTGAAAAACTTTGATCTGATTGGCGTGTCGAAAGCGGCTTTGAAATCGACAAATAGGTGGTGTGTGTCGATTTGCTTCTCTTTGGTTTTCTCCAGGATCTGGCGTAGCATAAATATGGAGTCGGTGGTTGACTTCTTCGGTCTAAAACCGCACTGGTATTGTCCAACAGTGCCTGCTACGTACGGTTTTAGCCTATTGCACAGTAAACCAGATAGAACTTTTTACGCGATTTTCTGGTGGCTCCACAGGAGTGCCATCATCGGTCGGGGGAACCAGATACTCATCTTCTCCGCTGGCGGCATTGTTCCCGTCCTCCCCTCCAAGTAAGGTAGAGAAGTGGTTCCTCCATTACATAATTAACTCCTGGACATCTGTCTATACATTTCTATGCGCATCTTTACAGAACAATGCTCCGGGCTTATAACCTTCGGTCAAACGCTTGATTTTTTGATCGAATTTTCGAGCCTGATATCTGTCGCACATCATCTCAACTTCCTCCAGCTCACGCCTTTCTTTGTCTTCCTTTTTGCGTTTAAAAAGGCGTTTTTCTTCTCTTCGTTTTTTCTCGATATCGCTCAACAACAGCTCGTGTTGCTCCCGATTGCAGGGTTCGCTTATAGGCAATGTTCTTTTCTACCGTAGCAGTGCGACATTCCTCATCGTACCAAGTTTGCCTCCGAGGTTTAGAATAACCAACAACCTCTTTGGGCGCTGTACTTAATGAGTTGGAGATATGCTTCCACTGATCGTTTAGTCGGATGCCGGATCATTTAGTCGGATGTCGGATGCCGGAGTGGTCTCTCTAAGCAGTTGAGAGACCCTTGTTGAGAATGCAGCGGCGGTCTGCTGCGAGTTTAGCCTATCAACATCTAACTTTCGTTGTATGGTAGCTCGCTGGCGTGTGCTGTACTAAGTCTGGTACGTACCTTGGCTAGAACACGATAGTGGTCCGAGTCGATGTTGGGACCTCTGTTTGCTCGTACATTAATCACACTCGATGCATGTCTGGCATCGATTAGCACGTGGTCTATTTGGGTGCGGACGCCTGAGAGGCCACCGCGCCATGTTGCCTTGTGGATGTCGAGGTGTTGAAATCTGGTGCTACTTACCCAAACATTGGATATGTTAAAAAAAGCATTTGGTGATAATGTTTGTGCTTGTGTTTTTGAATGGTTCAAATTAGTCAACGAAGGAAGAGAACGCGTTGAGGACGATAAGTGTTCTGGTTGTCTATCCACGTTTTTCCATGAGAACCACGCCAACCAGATTAAGGATGTTGTGCTCGAAAATCGTCGATTGACAATTAGAAACCTTGTTGACATCACCAACGTATCATTTGGTTCAATTCAATCGATTTTGAAAGACCAATTAGGCCTCAAGCGCGTCTCATCTCGTTTGGTTTCGAAACAACTCAATTTGTTCGAAAAAAAAATGGTCGTGTTAGAGACTATAAAACCATGATTTCTGGCTATAATAGCGCCATCAAACGCATTGATACTGGAGATGAGACATGGATTTATACATACGACCCTGAAACTGAACCAATCAAGTGAATACCGTGCAAAGGGGGAGCCGAGACATAGATGTCAGTAAAGGTCCTTCCAACTTAAGAAAAAAAGAAAACAAGGAAAAACGTAAACTTTGTTGAAACTGAAGCTCATATACCCGCCACACGAATCTTGGAATAGTTTATTCATTATCTTCACTGGCTTAGGTAAAATTTGGGGAAGGGGTGGGTGGTAGTCAATAATAGGGTCAAATTTTAGGCTAAAGACAGATACAACAAACATTTTCTTTCAAAATATTCAGAAAATGAGAAGTGAGTTTATATGGGGGCTATATATTTTAGTGGTCTGATCCTTATTATATCGATCATGTGTACATATTTTTTTTTCCAATATATATATTATTTATTGAATCTTCTCTTATTTAGAGTCTAACAATAATTTTTGAAATCTTATAACTAAACGCTACACATTAAGCCTTCAAATTGAACGCGTCTGTGGGTATGACGGCCCTATCGAATATTACTGGGCTGGGAGGTCATTACGCCTGAGTCGGGTTTGTGTGGCTTGTCGTACAAGAGATTTTGCAAGTGGGTTTGGGTGAGAGTACAGTTTATCGTTATAGTTGAGTGTTATACGATTTATTTCAGATTTCACAAGTGGGATGCCAAGGTCATCGTGAATGTTTTCGTTTCGTATGTACCATGGTGCACCAGTTAGTGTTCTTTACATTTTTGATTGGGATCTTTGGATTATTTCCACATTACTTGCACTTGCTTTCCCCATAGTTGTGAGCCATATGTCCAGATTGGCTTTATGACAGTTTTATAGAGCAACACCTTGTATTCCAAGCTTAGAGGTGAACGAGAGTTAATGAGCCAGTGTAAAGAGTTGACTTTCAACTTTATTTGAACTTTTTTGGCTTCTATATGTTTGCGGTATGTGAGCCGCCTGTCAAGGTGAATGCCGAGATGCAGGACGTCATTAGTCTGTGGTATTTCAATATTGTTTAACGTTACAGGGGGGGGCAAGTACTTCTATTGAGCGTAAATGTAACGTGCTTGCTTTTTTGCTTAATGCGCCAGTTTGATAGCCACTCTTCGAGATGTGCCAAATAGTTCGAGAATTTTCTACTGGCTTGCACTGGGCATTTAGATCTGCTTTATATAACAGTATCGTCAGCAAATGTAGATATTGTGAGGCCATGAGCTTTGGATATGTCTGATGTGAACAGAACATACAGGGTTGGGCCAAGAACGCTGCCTTGGGGTACACCGGCTTTAAATTCAAATTCTTGGGAAACATATGAGTTTACCCGTACTGCAAATACCCTTTTGGTAAGGTACGAGTCAAGGACCATGCTTATTTTTTGTGGGAGTAGTGAATAAATTTTGGACTTAAGCCCCTCAATCCACACTCGGTCAAATGCCTGGGCGACATCCAAAAATATAGCGGAGCAGTATTCACGTCGTTCAGTTCCAGTCCTTATTTCGTTTGTGATGCGGTTAACTTGCTCAATGGTGCCATGCTTTTCGGGAAACCCAAATTGGTGATTGGGGATGATACCATGTATATGTGTCTTAAGTTTCGGAAGCAGTATTTTCTCAAAAACTTTAGACAGGCAAGATAAGAGACTGATGGGCCTGTATGACGCCGCTTTGGTTTTGTCTTTGCCGGGTTTCGGGATCATTACAATGGTTGACTTCTTTCATTTAGATGGGAAGTGTCCACATACGAATATTGCATTAAAGATTGTAGAGATGTGCTTTATAGCGCAGTTGGGAAGTTCCATGATCATCTTAGGGGTGATCAGATCATGCCCTGCGGCTTTTTTGGGATTCAGTTGGGTTTTAACTGTGATATTGACTTCTTGTGCGTTAACTCTGATGGGTTCAGAGTCAATTGTAGTATGATGAGGTGGTACCATAAATCCATTTGTTGACGGGTTTGGTTGGAAAACGTTTTTGAGGTGAGTTGAAAAATTTTTTTTTTCCGCGGCCACATTCCAGTTATATCTCTGAGGGGCATAGAGGCAACAGCGGGTGGTTTTATGCTTCTATGCGCCTTCCACAGTGGGAATTTGTTACTTGTTGGGGAGAGACGTATGGTATACCGTATTTGCGCAAGCTTATCTTCTTGTTTAAGGGCTTTGCTAAGATTACGAGTAGCGATTTTTAACCTTAGTTTGCCATCGGGTGATCTTTGTGTTTGCCATTCCCTAAGAAGACGACGTTTCTCTATTAACAGCCTTTCAATCTGACTATTAGTCATATTAACGTTCGCAGAGGGATAAGAACTTGATTTTGGGGTTGAATGTAAGGCTGCACCAACAAGAATCGATTTCAAATTTGTAACTGCGTTTTTGATATCTGTTATACTGTTGATTATTGGGTATAACACAGATCAATATGAGTGCTTATGAGATGATCCAGCAGGTGAAAATAAATTGGAGAGTGATCCGATGAAAGATCTGCAAGGGATTAGGCAGATATTAGGCCTCTATAATCTATAATCTATAAATCTATAAGATCCGGTATCTTCCTTGGATCTGTTGGCCAGTCAAGCTAATTTCGAGTGTTTATCATAGCACTGTAGAGTAGTTTGCCCTTGGGATTTACTAAGCGAGAGCCCCAGTGCGTATGTTTGGCGTTGTAGTCGCCTGCTGCTAGAAAACAATTACTCCAGTGAGTTGAAAAAGTCCTCGAACTCTTTTTCAAGTATCAAGTATCTTGGGGGGCAGTAGACAGCCGATAGAGTGAGATCACCACGGTTTGTTTGCATACTTATTGAAGTAGCTTGGAGATAGCTACTTGCAAACGTGTGTAGAAGTGATGCTTGATGCGACTTCTAATAAGAATACCCGTTCCACCATGGGCCTTGCCATCCGGGTGATTTGTGGTGTAAAAATTATATCCGGGTATTTGAAAGTTGTGTTTATTAGTAAGATGCGTTTCTACGAGAAGCATAACATCAATATCTCTATTAAATATAAATTGAGACAACTCATGTTAATGCCGAGAAACACCGTTGGCATTCCAGAGACAAATATTTAGAGACCGCATTATTTATTGTGTTGAGCTGCAAGCATTTGGATCAATGTATTTTGATTCCGCATGAGCTCTTGCATCGTGCTTTGCATGAAAGACATGAAATTCATCATGCTTTGTTGCATAGAGGCAATCATCGCTTCGATGCTATTTTGTGTGTGAGGCGTATTAATTGTTTGAGCTTGAGGAACCGTTAAGAGATCGGTTTGAGTATTTGGAGCAGAAGGGCTTAGACCAGATTTCAATGCGCCAGAAAAAGACAAACCAGGGGAGGTTGTGTTATTTGCAAAACTTTGGGCTGAGCGTACAGTTACGATTTTTGGTTGCGAGCGAGCTGAGGTTATCTTTTGGTTTAATCTGCTTTTTAGCTCCTTAAATACCGGACAACCTCTATAGTTGGCCGTGTGGTTACCACCGCAGTTGCTGCACTTTTTAACATTGGGATCAGATTTATTTGCTGTACAGGATGCAGTGTTATGGAGATCTCCACATGCAACGCAAACTGCTCAGAGTGTACAGTACGTTTTCGTGTGTCCGTATTCTTGGCAATTAGTACATTGAACTGGGTTGTTGCGTTTATGTGTTTCTCCTACAGTAATTCTGCGGTGCGACAGATAACGTAATTTATAGATTGGGTGAACCTCATTGCGTTTAAGTGAATGAGTTTCGGGCTCTAGTTCAACTTTGAACATGGGTTGGGGTACTTTGTTCTTGTTGATAATATTGATGGCTACTTTGGGTTTAAAGCCAAGTTCCACGAGAGCATTTAATATTTCGTTTGATGAAACGCATGATTCAATGCCTTTAATTACTATTTGCAGACCTTTTGAGCTTTTTAACTGGTAAGTGTAAAAATTTACTTTTGTATTAGTTAAATGTTTTGAGACCGTACGGAAATTTTCCTCAGTGTAGATCTGAATTTTAGTTTCACATACATAAGTTTCCCTTTGTGAGTGGATCTATGCAGAAATTGTTGTTGCCTATGAGTTGAGTTAGTTTGACAACAAGTGCGTTTGAGCTTTTTTCATGTACATATATTGGTGGGGGTTTAACGTCTTTAACATCGCCTTCGTCAGAGTTTTTAGCTTCAGTAGTTGGATTGTCGCTTAGAGGGAAAAATTTATTATTGCTTAATGCGGATGTAGCTACGGATTTTTCATTATATTTGTTAATTTTGTTTTTGTTTCCATTCTTAGTCGCTTGAGGACTAAGTTTGCGTTTAATTTGTATGTAGCGATCAATGCCTGTCTGCACTGCCGCACGAGATTTTGTGTTGATTTCTTTTTGTCGCTGTCCGTTTTGCAATTGAGATTGCGGTAAATTAGTAGTGTAGTTGTTGTTATTTATAACTTTTGACACTGCGGCAGAGACAGCAGGTGTTTTTAAAGAAAGAGATGTTGCTGCTGCTATTGGAGTTTTTAGGAGCATCGCCGTTGTTGTTGTTACATTTGCAGAGGATGCATATGTAAGAGTATTTGAACCCATAGTTGTGGGAAGAGTGAATATACCATTATCAGAGAGAGTGGGTGTTACACAATGCGCAGCCCAAAAAAGAGATGCTTGTTGCTCTTGAGCAGAAATATTGTTTGCATTTAGTTGGGTTGGAAATGTATCAGAGAGGGGCTCTGTGGCTGTGAGAGGTGATGCTTTATTTAAGAGTTTTTTGTTTTCTTTTATACTCACTGAGTTATCCACGGTTTTACTCACATTACCTTTCTTTGTCGTTAGTGAACAACATGGTATGGATGGAGAGGCCGATCGTGCTCTCTCGCCATGCAGTGCTGGAGGGAATAGTGACGCACTTTTTTCTATTTTTGGGGAAGGGGGGCTATATATGAGAAATAGGCATTACGCCTGTTCACGTCACTTAAAGAGCGACGTCGCTCATCTTGATGAGCGCCTTTAACGCTCATCACCGCGTTTGTTGTGTTGTTAATTTTCGCGTAATTTAATTTTTAATATTGAAAAATAAAAAAAAAAGAAGATTATAAATTGTGTGCAGATTTATTCCACAAATAATTTGATATGTACAAACACTGCACATATGCTTGGGCATTGTTTTTGTTTATTAAAATTAGTTAGTTTTAGAAAAAAAAACACATATAATTAATAAATAATGCGGAGCTACGAAGGAACACTTTCACTCGCGGCGGCATATGGACAAACTATGTACATATGGACAAACTATGTACATATGATATTAGAAGTGTTTTTACCCAATTTGAATAAATTTATAATTAATGCCTATTTTCATACAAAAATCCGAAATTGGACGATTAATTTGTATAGGGACTACACCTAAGAGTGGCATTCTAATTTAAACCGAGAAAAGTTTAAGTTTCGAGTTTCAGCTCAATATCTGAGCGAAGTATTCACCTTGCAACAGACAGACAGACGGACATGGCTAAATCGATTCATCTCATCGAGCTGATCAAGAATATATTATATATACTTTATGGGGTCTCCGATGCCTCCTTTAATGCGTTACAAACTTTTGGACAAACTTAATAAACCCGTTTATACTATGTGTAACGGGTATAAAAATGCCCCAATTTCTAATACTTGTTAAGTTTAAAACGATTTGTCTTACTACGTTTTGATCACAGAACTACATATACACATGTACGAGTATTCTGCATTGTGGCACAATCTTCTCCTAAACCGTTTTTAATTCAAATAAGTTTTTTATCTTATTTCATTTATTTTCTTTGTTTCAGGGCTCCGATCCCCGTGCCGCCACCTGCCGTGGTAAATTACAGAGTCGACGTTGCAAGTTAAATCAGGAAATCAACAAAGAATTACGTTTGCGCGCCGGTGCTGAGAATCTGTATAAGGTATGCATATAAAAAAAATTCAACCTTACTATTAACAGATACATTTGTGTCTAATGGAACTTTGTTTTAGGCAACTACAAACCGTAAACTACGCGACACAGTCGCGCTCGAATTGAGTTTTGTCAACTCAAATCTGCAGCTGCTAAAGGAACAATTAGCCGAATTAAATTCATCGGTTGAAATTTATCAGAATGAGAGGTAAGTGAGAGAAATATTTTTCTTACACTTAATAGTCAATTTGACTTGTTGATTTATAAATATTAATTAATTATTCCAAAACAACAATTTGTATATTGTATTAAATTAAAGCTCAATATTTTCAAAATTGAATACCACCATTCTAAATGATTAACAGACAGGCAAATAGACAGACGGTCAACTATCTAAATTGATGTAATTTAATAATGGGCTAACCGAACCCTATGAGATCATTTATATAAATTCTGATCGACTTTAACAGTCGAGTTTATATAGCAAAGTCCGTCTTCAGACTTGAAATTATAGATCTCTTGAACTCGTAAAAGTTTATGTTGTTTATCAACTTATTTTGCAAATGTTTGTTCTACGTATATCTTCCCTAAATAAAATACCTTTTTGTAAAACGCCCACCGTTTCGGAACAGCGTATACACTAGTTAAGATTGCGCTTGATCATGTTCAGGTGAAAGGAATAAACGGTACCAAATCTTGATAGTACGGTAGAGTACGAGGTCTGAGCAGAGACATGCTACCTGGTACCATAGGCACTTAGAAGACAAAGCACATTTCACAAGGAATTCAGGTTCTTCCATTTTCGTTGCAGTTTACGATGTTGTCTGCTTTCAAGCACAAACTAAATGACGCAATTGCTCAATACTTTCATAGTATTCTATCAATAGATGGCGTTAAGTAAAACTGATCCAAGCTAGATTTAAAGCAACACTGTCTTGATTAAATTCTTAATAAGATACATTTTGTATTAAACTACTAAAGTGCTGCGCGAGCAGATGTTAGCTCAACAGTTCTTACTTGACACTTTTGTTTTTGTCTGTGCAGTTATGCTGCACGTGAACAGAGGGACTGATTGTCCGTAATGCTGACGGGAAATTCTTTAAACATTAAGTCTTCATGCTTAGCATACTCAACCGAAGCACGATGTTTCTTCGATAGGGTCCCCCAATCTGGAAGTCACAATAATAATCGAAGCGACACAATCACCACTAGATAATGTCGCTGACATGAATCGCACGATGGATTTTACCTATGAATTCAAAAAAATACCAAGGACAGTATGTTTGTTATAGGCACTTGGAGCATCTTCACATACCAATTACTCAGTTGGGAGAAAGCACGAAACACAGGAAAGGAGGCATCGTAGACCCTTTAAAGTATATAAATTCTTGATCACCTCGACGAGAGGAATCGATTTAGCCATGACCGTCTGTCTGTTTGTTGCTGCGGGATTTTTTCGCTCAGTTTTAAAGATATTGAACTGAAATTTAATACTTAAGCTTTTCTAAGTCCTGTGTACTTTCTATGTTAAAATCAATGTGCCACGCCCTCTTTTAGGTATAGTCCCCTTACAAACGTACAACAATTTGTCGAGTTCTTATAAGAAAAAAAAAAATATTTATAGAGCTAATGACTTCAAATATGGTACAAATGCTTCCTATATCAAGCCAAATCTTCAGTTTAAAATTGGTTCAGATGCTTCTTACGAAGATCTATCCACGTCAAATAATGTGTGATGGGTATATACGCTTCGGTCCAACCGAAGTTAACATTTTTTCTTGTTTTCTATTATTTCTATTAATTTGTTCAGAATTTGATACAAGCGATTAAATAATAATGCAAAAACAACACTATGTAAGCGATAAAGGAAATTTATGTCGATTGCTTGCTTTTGTTTATCATCCTTTGGCGATACAGGGTGATGACAATTAGCAAATGCATTTTCCGCCATAAGCACAGTTTTTTTATTCACTAAATGCAAAACGTTACAGACGAGCTAAGTCATAATAAATATTTATTCATAAAAACTTAATTATTATTAATTAAATAAACAGAGAACTTTGATCCGTATACTACAGTTCAAGCATTTAAAGGAACGAAAACACCTCCAATTCAACCAATTTTCCTGCACAAGCGGCTTCTATTAAAGCTTTGATAGGTATTTTCATTTTGTCAAAAAGTTTGTAACGCTTTAAAGATATTGACCTGAAATTCGAAACTTAAGCTTTTCTCAGTCCTAAGCAGTTCAAATGTTAAAATCATGCCCATTTTAATGTATAGCCCCCATACAAACTCACCGTTCTTTTTCCGATTTTTTGTAGCTCCAACAGAAATTTTTCGACCATTTTCAAATTTTTGTGTGAAAAAATAATTATTTATGACTGTATTCACTCCAAATGCGGTAAAAACATTTTTAACGTTATCCTATGTATACACTACTGATAAACATATAGACCCAATACAAACTCACTAATCATTTTGAATTTTTTTTTTCAAAAAAATGTTTGTTATTCTGTTTTTAGTTTAAAATTTGACCCCATTATTGTGTCTAAACTTTCAAATTTTACGTAAGCCACTGATTATCATAAATAAACAAAGCCAATATGTGGCGGGTATTTGAGCTTCAGTTCCACCGAAGTTAACGTTTTCCCTTGATTTTTTTTTCGTTTGTTCGTTTTTATACACGTCACACGTAGTGTGGAGGGTATTATCATTTGCCCAGAAATTTGTAACGCATATATATTATTGATCAGCTTGACGAGACGAATCAATCTAGCCTTGTCCGTATGTCTACCCATCTATCTGTATATTTCTACTCAATTCATTCCGTTAGTTTTTAAGATACTGACTTTAAACTTGAAACTAAAGCTTTTCGCGACAATGACTTTGTATGTCAAAACCAAGGCGCCAAACCTATTATAAGGTATATCCCCCATAAAAACTTCAACTCTTGTGTCTAAACTTTGATGGTATTGAACCATGGACCCATGACAACAATGATACGTGTGACCGGTATTAGATCTTTTTCCATTAGCTATGTGGGTGCAATACGGTCCTCCATAGCTTTATGAGCGTATGTATAAATATTTAGAATACAAACACGTATGTTTGTATGTTTGTATGTTTGTATGTTTGTATGTCAAAGTATAAAAATATTAAGGTGAAATTTGGAACTCAGCAGTGGCTAAGTTAGGTTCAATTGAAAGTGCCACGCCCATTTTTGGGAACGGCCCCCATACAAACTCACCGCCCATTTTCGAATTTTTTTATGAAAATATTTACTATTTATTAATATATATATCTAAATGTATAAAAGCCACCGATGATCACACATACACTATTCAAAGGTTCGTGTGTCTGGTATATGAGCTTCGGTTCCACAAAAGCTAACGTTTTTCCATGTTTTTTAAATAAATTGTTGCACTTAAACACGCAGCTTAGTTTTAAGAATGGATTAATATGAAATATGTATTCGCTTGTGATTATTAACTGATAATGATGTTATTTATTTTTCATCGTTATTTCCATTTTAGAGAAAACTACCCGAAGCTATTGACGTTTTATTAAAAAAACGGAAATTACTCGACTTCAGCGTTCTTTCTTGTTTTTTGTTTGCAGCGCAACAAATTCACATTCAAACAAGGAAAAACATTAACTTTAGTGGAACCGAAGCATAAATACCCGTCACTTGAATTTTTTAAAATATTATATGTGATCATCAGTGGCTTAGATAGAACTGTGAGATTGGATGGGAGGGGTCAATGGTCTTATACAACTTAAGTTTAGACACAATATTGGTATCAAATTTTAAGCTAAAAATACAGATATTCCAAAAAAATGCGAAAATAATCAGTGAGATTGTGTGGGGCTTATGTCTAAAAAGGAGCGTGGTACCTATGTATTGATATTGGGTGATATTAGAAGAGTTTTTATCCAATTTATAGTCAATATATTTTTAAGTAATACCTTAATTTTCGTACTTAAAATTAAAAAAGAGCGGTCATTTTGGAGGCTAAAGCTAAAAATGAGCATGGCCCTTTTATTTTCGAACTTGACCTGATCGTTCCCGAGAAAATCTTAAAATTTCAGTTAAATATGTCAATTAGTCTCCAAGTAAATGGCGTTGAAATAAACAAACAGACCGTCAGACTCATCATCATCAATAATATGCATTCTTTAAAAAAATTTCAACAAACTGAATATACCTGTTTACACTATGTGTAACGGATAAAAAAATATTTGTGAGTTTGCTCAAATAAAAATTGTTGACAAAATTTTTTATATATTGTATTTTTTTATGAATTATTAAATTTTTCTATAAAGAATTTGCTAAAAATATTGTACGAAGTTATATTTAATTTAAAAATAAATATTGCATTTTTACCTATAAATGCATGCACTTCATATCTTGACTCCATTGTTGGCAGTTTTTTTTGCAAAATGTTTAAAAAAATCTGTGTAAAACAGGGTTTCAAAACACAAACTTTGATAGCGTTTTTTTTTTTTTTTAAATTATTATCACTTAAATTAATAAATCAGTTAGAGTATTCACATTAACTCCTAAGCAGCATATCTGAATAAATTGTGCAAAGCAATAATATCTTGTTAAAGTAAGTTCTTCTAAAAAGTTCTAAAACAAATTACTCATTTTGAAAAAAATAAAATATTTGTATGAAATTCTTCCTATCGTCTTATGCCAAAAACCGTGTATTTGTTG
Source organism: Leucophenga varia (assembly GCA_018903435.1). Taxonomy (NCBI): domain Eukaryota; kingdom Metazoa; phylum Arthropoda; class Insecta; order Diptera; family Drosophilidae; genus Leucophenga; species Leucophenga varia. The sequence goes on from JAEIFJ010001423.1 coordinate 91,659, forward strand.
CACTTTATCAATCCAAATGAGACGTTAAGATCGATTACTTTTTGCTTGATTCTTAATCGGCGATCATCTATCAAAATTATTCACCTTGATTTAAGTCGTTGAAGTGACCGACGATTGAATGGAGAGAAATTTTAACCACAGTACGGACCCATATACATTTTTTGATCACAACTCTTGTTGCTTCTTAGTCATTATCAAATCCTGGTATGATTCTCGGCTTTATATTATTTCGCCGTAACCACAATTAAATTCTTTGCTTAACTAAGTTTCAAATTGTCACTATTTTTAGTATAAAATTCTTTGACATGCAAAGCAGTCATAAACCGGTTCGAGCAGAACCATTTTTGTCATTTGTAATTTTTTTTTTCAAAATCATTTTGTTTCAGAAAAACCTATCCACAGTTGCACTGTGTGTGATTTGAAGTTTCCTTTGATACCGAAGTAAATTTAGTGGCGGAGTTTTTTGTTAAAACTGATACATCGATATTCAGCTGTTTTAACTGTTATACAAATTTTAAGAATGTACCAAAGTATAAATAAACTGAAAACTCTTTTAATTTCCCTTTGTCATTTAGGTTTTTCTCTCTATTTTGCTTTATAATTATTTTTAAATGAAATTATAAATGGAAAAAACAAACAATAACATTATTAATTTAATTTTTATTATTTGCGCGGCATCACAATAATAATAAAACACTTTTTTTTGAATTTCTATCTAAATACAAATGTATCTGTTGCTGTGTAAAGTTTTTGCGCTTTAAGTTCTGGTCAAGCGCCTTTTTGCTCCTTCAACTGGAACAACTGTATCAACAATTGGACTTAACAAACAATAACAACAAATTAAGCCAAATAAAAACAAGAAAAACATTAACTTCGGTGGAACCGAAGTGGCTTTACATAGAACTTTGAGATAGGATGGGTGGGGATTAATGGTCGTATACAACTCAAGTTTAAACACAGTATCATTATTTTTAATACAGATTTAGCAATAATTTTCTTGAAAATATCAGAAAATGAAAAGTAAGTTTGTATACGACTATTCATTATAGTGGCTCTATTCACATCATATCGATGGTGTGTACATAGGATGATATTATATGAGTTTTCACCCGATTTGAAGTGAATACATTCTTAAGTATCCCTTTTTTCATACAAAATATCTAAAATAGGCGGAATGTTTGTATAGGGGCTATATAGTTAAAAATGGGCGTGGCACCTTGGTTATGACATTGGATGACGTAAGAAGTGTTTTTACCCAATTTCGATTATACCTATTTTCATTTAAAGTCGAAATAAATCAGTAAGTTTGTATGGGGGCTGTACCTAAAAATGAGCGTGGCACTTTCATTTTCGCACTTATCGTTGCCGAGAAAAGCTTGAGTTCAAAATTTTAGCATAATATCTTTATATCTAGACAGAAAGGTTGCATAGAGATATACAGACGGATAGACAGACCGACGGACATGGCTAAATCGATTCGTCTCGTCGAACTGATCAAGAATATATATACTTAATGGGCTCTACGACGTCGCCTTCAATGCGTATCAACCTTTCAGACAAACTGAATATACCCTTCACACTATGTGTGGCTGGTATAAAAATTGTGGATACATATATTTTGAATATAAAGTCAACAAATACGATTTATACGATTTTGAAAATTGTGAAAAAGGAATAAATTAATTATTCTACGTGTAAATCAAAGTAATCTGTACCTTTTGATATTTTATAATTGTCAAAACATTGTGTTCTCATTTCAAATGTTTGGTTTACCGTTTTCATAGAATAAAAACAAGAAAAAACGCTGAAGTTGGGTATGCTCGACTGCAAGATACCCTGTACCCAATCTATATGTACCTTAAGTTAGGTTCTATTTTACTACCATACCTCATTGAATTGGATTTTCATAGAAAAACTTAAAAAATCGGGTATATCTTTGTATGGGGTTATACCTAAAATTTTGTTGGGCCTACCCATATTGGTATATTTCATTGGGACTACCATAGACATAATTTGTACTAAATTTGAACTTCCTAGAAAAAAAACATTGACTTTTTATGTAAAAACCCAATATTTTGGGGTAAAATTGTATGGGGGCTATACCTAAAATTTTGTTGGGCCCACCCATATCGGTATATTTCATTGGGACTACCATAGACATAATTTGTACTAAATTTGAACTTCCTAGAATAAAAAACAATGACTTTTTATGCAAAATCCCAAAATTTTGGTTTAGATTTGTATGGGGTTACCTAAAATTTTTTTGGTCTCCCTATTGGGTATTTTTTTGGGATATATAAAATAATTTATATAAATTTGTACTCCTTTTAAAATTGGTCTAGAGAAAAACCGTTTGTAAGTGCATACTTGACTTAAGTTTCAATTTTGAAAGCTCTACCTCTTATAGTCTCAGAAATAATCGTTTTAATACGGCAGATTGCATGACGGACGGACAGACAGACATAGCTAGTTCGACTCCCCTTCCAATGCTAATCAAGAATATATATACTTTATAGGGTCTATATTGCCTCCTTCTATCTGTACCCCTTTGGGTACAGGGTATAAAAATATATTTCCTGCCTTAAACCCATGCTTCTGAGCCATACATCAGGACAGGCATTATCAGCGTCTTGTAGAGTTTAATTTTTGTTTCTCTGGACAGAACTCTACTTCGCATTTGCTTACCGATACCAAACTAGTTACGGTTAGCAAGAGTGATTCTTCGTTTAATTTCCTGACTGGTGTTGTTGGCGCTGTTTACATCTGTGCCCAGGTAGTCGAAGTTTTCAAAAGCCTTGAACTTCTCTGTCCTCAAAGACTGTCCACGTCGTCTCATTCACCGGTTATCCCATTGGCCGGGACTTTTTTGTATGTCTGAGAAAGCCCCGGTGACTGCACGCCATTTTTGTCTATTATGTCTATATCGTCGGCATATGCGAGCAGCATAGTATCTTTGTAGAAAATATTGCACTACAGGTCAACGTTTGGGCATTATTTTAGTATGTTTTGCATTAGGACATTGAAAATGTCGCACGACAACAGATCGCCCTGTCTGAAGCCTCTTTTGGTATCAAATGATTCGGAGAGATCTTTACCGACCTTGACAACGGTTTTTGTGTTTGTCAGTTTTATCATACAGAGGCGAACGATCTTTGCGGGGATACCAAGTTCAGTAAGTACTTTATAGAACTTTGGTCTAATTGGCGTATCGAAAGCGGCTTTGAAGTCGACAAAGAGATGATGATCAATATAGGGTCAATGGTCGACTTCATCGGCCTGAAACCAAACTTGTACTGTCTAACTATTCTTCCAACTTTCGGTTTCAGTCTATTACACAATACGCCAGATAGGATTATATAAGCGATTGGAAGAAGACTTATTCCGCGATAGTTTGCGCAGACTGCAGTCCGGTCTTAAATATCTTTGCGGGTAGTTCGTCTGCGCCTGCCGCTTTGTTAGTTTTAAGCTTTTTATAACTTCGAAGACAACGTCATAGTCTGGTAGCTCAACTGGAACGTACGTACTTTGGTTAGATCTAGGAAATGGTCCGAGTCGATGTTAGGCCCTCGGTACGCTGGTACATTAAACTCGCTAGTAGCATGCCTACTACGTGATAGCCACGTGATCTACTTGGGTGTGAATACTTAAGACGCCACTGCGCCATGTTGCCTTCTGGATGTCGAGATGTGGGAATCTGGAGCTACTTATGATGATATTCCTGTCCACAGCAGAGTCGATTAGCCTCTCTCCATCACTGTTGGTGGTGTCAAGTAGGTATAATTTTCCGATGGTTGGGCGTAAGATTTCTTCTCTCCCAATTTGTGCGTTATAATGTCGGATGACAATTCTGATGTCATGTTTAGGACAACGATCATAGAGGTGTTCTAAGCGCTCATAGAATTCTTCTTTATCCATTTTATCTTTAACATTTGTCGGAGCGTGAACACATATAAGGCTTGTGTTGGAAAATTGAGCTCTGATGCGTGCCGAGACGAGACGTTCATCTACAGCCGTAAACCTGGAGTAGAGTCCGTGTAGTTTCGTACTAACTACGAAGCAACGATGACACAGGTTACTAAATTTATGCAACCATGTCCAGTCCATCGCATTTCCTAGATTGCAGTAATGTCTACTCTGAAGTTGTTGAGAGTGGTAATGAATTATTCTATTGCACCATCCTTGTTGAAGGTTCGGACATTCCAGGTGCATATCCGTGAATCGTGATCCGTCATGTTTTTATTTTTTGCTCTAATTGGGGCCTCCAGAATCCTTGTCCTTGCCGCGGAACTATTCAAGGGTGGACTTACACACCCGTGTCTGCCACCTGGAGTACTTCTGTTTAGACTAGCCATCATTGCATTTGGTACACTTTTTCCTGTGTGTGTTTCACGTGTTTTTTTTTTTTTTGTTTTACGTCGTTGGTGACCACCGTCGGACCAACCTCATCTCAAGGAATCGCTCTTTAGACTTCTCGCACACCTCACTGTATATTCGGGTGAAAAATAGCAAAATTTCGGTTGGTGGTCAGAGAAGAATTTATAAATTTGATTTCATAATGAACATATTTATTACGAGATCTACAATATATAATCTGATCTAGACACTTTTTACATTAACTGACTTGAATTACACTAGTTTACACCAAAAATGGGATTCTTTCTTACCCACCTATTTCCATGTATTTTGGGGCATAGATTTCAAAAATGGCCTCCAAAAAATTTTTGTAAGAACCGTTTAGGAGATATCTTCACAAAACCCTTTTTTGTGGACTTTTTTCAGTTATTACAAAAAATCTCAAGAATGGGCTAATTTATAAAGCTGAATTTTTCATATACAACTTGTCTACTTTACTTTAGTCGCTATAACTTACACATTTTTTATCCGATTTGAACACGTTTAATCTTCATATTTTCGCAATGAAATTGTCTTAATTTACAAATTTTAAAAATAAATCAAAAAGTTTTTATCTCCTGCAAAACTGGGATTAAAAACTAACATTTTAATGAAAAAATGAAAAATACATTTTTTTTCTGTATTTCGACGCTTGGTACACAAAAGTATTCATTCGATTTTTACAAATAGCATATCGTCGTGTAGAGGAAGAAAATATCTTCCAACCTATGAAAAGTTCAGATTTTTTGTAATAACTGAAAAAAGGCCACAAAAAAGGGTTTTTTGAAGATATCTTCTAAACGGTTCGGTTGGTGGCCATTTTTGAAATCTACGCCCCAAAATACATGGAAATATGTGGGTTAGAACGAATCCCATGGAATGTTGCCAATATTTGTAAACTAGTGTTATCGATTCTACCCGATCGACTTTCATCATATTCCCGACTATGTAACTTTTCAATAATTTTTGAATTAGAATAATCAGTACATTTGCTCAACCATTTAACAAACGCGTCAGAGTGTGCAACGAATTTAAAAGTTTAAAGAATCTTGTCAGATTGGGTAGGTATATCAATATTTTCCCAGACTTTTTTTTTTTTTGGAATAATACGAAATTTTCGATGCTTTTTTTTGTTTTTAATTTCAATGTTGCAAAAGGTGTCCACGATTCTTGATGGGTTGCAAAACTACTAAATACAACTAATATTGAAAAAGACGCACTTTAATTTTGAAATATTTATTTTCGTTTTCACAGTCACGATGGCATAATGCCCATGATACCGTTAGGTCTAAAGGAAACGAAAGAAATAAATTTTATGGATCCATTTTCCGATTTAATACTGGAACATTACAGCGAGGAGCCGTCCAACTATATGGATGCAATAGCGGATATAACCGACACCAGACAGGTAAACTGATCGAGACAAGAAAATAAATCTATGCTTGAAAATTAATTGTATTTTATTTTGAATAAATTTGACAACAGGCATCAAAAACACCTTCAAGGGACGCACAAGGCGTAGCGCTACTCTTCCGCTACTACAATCTTTTGTACTATGTCGAGCGAAGATTCTTTCCGCCAGATCGTAATCTAGGCGTTTACTTTGAGTGGTATGACTCGTTAACGGGTGAGTTTTGCAAAGTGTTGCTGATGAATTGGAAAAAAACCAAAATATTTATATTTGATAAATGCAGGCGTTCCTTCCTGTCAGCGAACGATTGCATTCGAAAAGGCCTGCATACTGTTCAATTTGGGTGCAGTCTATACACAAATCGGTGCACGGCATGATCGCAGCACAGAACTGGGTCTCGATGCTGCGGTTGATAGTTTTCTACGCGCTGCCGGCATCTTCCGACACATCTACGATACATTCACAAACGCTCCATCGATGGATTTAAAGCCGCAGGTACTCGATGTACTTGTTTCGCTGATGTTGTCACAGGCACGTGAGTGTCTCTTTGAGAAGCTGCAGTTACAAGTCGAAGCGCTTGGATTGATGGAATCCAGTAATGTTAGTTATGAAACAAACTCAATTCTGCAAATAAATTCAATTTAATATCGAAATTTTCAGCTCTTTAAAGATTTGGCTGGCGAGGCGGCACGACTAACACACGAATACATGGAAATGCACAAGAATATACAGGCAAATGATACGCACACCTATCTGCCCGAGTGCTGGGCCGGTTTAGTACCACTTAAAGCCGAATACTATAAAGGTGGGTGACAACGTCGAATTCCATTGCCAATTAAAGGCATCGCCACACGTTTACCTTGATTAGTTTTCATTCGCTCTATAATGCAAACTTATATATTGTATCTAATAGATTCATTTTCGTTTTTCAACGCTATTTTTTCTCTTTTTTATATTATATGTATATTAGGGAGGGTCAATTTGCTCGATTCAAAAAAATGTAACCCAGCGTATTGCAGGATCGTAATCTTTTATTTATTCTATGATCATGTTCCCAAAGAACCATAGGTCAACAGTCAAATCTGACCTTTCCCATTTCTATTTGAAAATAAGCTGTAAACCTTTCTTTTAAATCTACTATTCTCTAGCTACACCTAAAAGGAACAGGTTTTTCATTCACCTATTTCATGTATTTTGATGCGTAGAATCCAAAAATGTCAACTAAATAATTTTGTCAATAAAGGTTTGTAAGATATCCTTTTGAAAAATCTATTTATTTTAGCATTATAGTTCTTTGGGAACATGTTCATTAGGATGGTTCAAAAAAAAAATGTATGCGCTCACCCCTAGGATTGTTCTATATCCAAAGAAGACCCGTATTTTTTTGCTTTAATCGAATAATATTTAAAGGTGCCGCAAAGCCCCTAAAGTGCTTGGTCGCGAAAATAATTGATCCACCCTATTTTTAATTATTTTATTTTTTTTTTTTTTTGCAGCTCTTGCACATCATTATGAGGCGCGAAGCATTGACGCGACTGCGGGCGACCGCACCTCGTTGAGCGCAAAACAGAGCCAAGTGGCAACTACAACGGCGTCGGCGTCAACAAAAGCAAAATCATCGTCATCAGCATCGTCAACGAATGAATCGTACATTGGCAATGCGCGGGAGGTGCTAGGTGCAGGAGCCGCCACACTCGATAATTTCGAGGAGGCAACTGTCAGCGCAACTGCAATGAAGCGCTCCCATCTGAAAGAAGCGATGGCTAGTCACGAAGAAGCGCAGCGTTTGCAGCGCATGTGTCGTTTTCTGAAGGTTAGTTCTTGTAAAGTACGACTACTCGTACACACACATGTGTGGGTGGTCAGAGATTTAAATCTTTGTTACAGTCTTGGTTGCCAACTGAAACTTTGAAACTTTGTAGTCTTTTTGTTTTTGTTTTTTTCACTGATGCAGAATAAATCATCGTTGATCCAAGTCATTAAGGAAGTTCATTACAAAACGCAAGACGAATATGAGAAATTAATGGAAGAGTCGCCCGCTAAGGATATTGACGAATGTTACGACGTAATGGAACTTAACGTTGATGGTAATTTAATAGATATCCTCCTAAATAGAATGCAATACAAAACAAAGTTTTGTGATGCAGCTAGCCTCAACAGACTCAAAGCAAATACTTAACATAGTAATTATTTGACAGAGAAAATAAATCGCAAGATCGCAACCAAATTTCCATATAGATATAATAGACCCTATAAAGTTTATACATATATTCTTGATCAGCTCGATGAGACGAGTCGATCTAGCCTTGTCCGTCCGTCTGTCTGTCTGTTGCGAAACTTTTTGCTCACATTGTTTTTAAGACATGACCTGAAATTTTAAACTTAAGCTTTTTTGGTCCTTAGCACTTTGTATGTCAGAATCAAGGTGCCACGGTCATTTTTAGGCATAGTTTCCATACAAACTCACCGCCCATTTTCGAATTTTTGTAGGAAAATAGGTATTTTTATAAATATACTCTCTCCAAACTAGGTTAAAACGCTTCCTCTGTTATCCAATTTCAAAAAAGATTCAACGCCCATTTTTAGGCATACAAACTCATTTTCGAATTTTTGTATGTCAATAAATATTTTTTATGAATATATTCACTTCAAATTGGGTAAAAACACATATAATATCGTCCTATATACACATATAGCTTCATGCAAACTTACCTCTCATTTTCTAATATTTTTAAGAAAGTTATTGATATATATTTATTTAAAAGCTTAAAATTTGATACCAGTATTGTGTATAAAATTGAGTTGTGTCAGACCATTGATCCCCACCCATCCCATCTCGAAGTTTAACCTAAGCCACTGATGATCACACATAAACTATTTAGAGGTTCATGTGACGGGTTTTAAGCTTGGTCAGTTTTTCCTTGTTTTTTTTATAGTTTGATTAATTGAAAGGCTTTGTTCAAATAATTTTAAGAGCCGAGACGGTTGGAACAAAAAGCAAAATTTCACGATGGATTTGGTCAAATTTGTATAAAAGGCTTTATGAAATATTATCATATCCTTATCATGTCGATAGTACTCACTTAGGACATTGGAATTGATTTTACTAAATTTTAATTGAATTCATTCAGAAATATTAAATGTTTTTATACAAAATCTGAAAAATGGGTGGTAGGTTTGTTAAGGGGGCTACACCTAAAAAATGGGCGTGGCAATTTTTTTTTACATTGGATGACATAAGAAGTGTTTCTACTTAATATGGAGAGTATATTCATAAATAGTAACTATTTCCATACAAAGATTGGAAGATAGGCGGTAAGTTTGTATGGGGGCTATAACTAAAATGGGCGTGGCACCTTTTTTTTTTTAAGATTTGATGACATAAGAAGTGTTTTTATCTAGTATGGAGAGAGTATATTCATAAATAATACATATTTTCATACAAAAATTCGAAAGAGGGCGATATATTTGTATGGAAGCCATGCCCAAAAATGGGCGTGGCACCTTGATTCTGACATACAAACTGCCTAGGAGCACAAAAGCTTTAGTTTAAAAAATTAGATCAATATCTTAAAAAAACATTCTGAGTAAAACGTATCGCAACAGACAGACAGACAGACAAACAAACAGACAGACGAACATGGCTAAATAAATTCGGTTCATCGAGCAGATCAATAATATATATACTTTATGGGGTCTCCGATGCCTCTCTTAATGCGGGACAAACTGAGTATACCCGTTTACATTATAATATCGATTGTGCTAACACAGACATTGATTCTGATTCTGAAGGCGAAACTGTTAACACATACTCATTTAAATTAGATATAGAAGATAGTTAAGATAAGTAAGAATTATACAATACAATTATTACTTAAAATATTTGAGTTAAAAATGTTCTTGGAATTGTTATAAATATTTAAATACTTATTGCATTGTGCTAATTTAAATTACGAATACGCAACGTAAGCTTTTGTGGGCGGTAAAAGAAGGCGGGGTCAAATCGGTCAAATTTTTTTTTTTTTTTAATTTTACCTATGCTATAGTTATCAAATATGCCAATTATCAACTCCTGTAACTGCATTTTTCGAATTTGTGCCAAAAAATCGTGATTTTGGACTAGTGTGAGCAGGTAGAATTATAAAGAATCTAAGAAGAAACGCTTTACTTTCCATTTTTTCTACGCGTTTTGATGTTTTATTTAGTTATTTTTATACTCTGCACCCAAAGAATAAACTGAATTCATGGCACACTACATAGAGTATATTCTTGATTAGCATCAAAATCTGAGTCGATTTAACTAAAATATCTTAAAAATTAGAAAACATAAAGCCATCAATGTTCAAGACTCTCCTAAGACCACCACAAGTTTTTTGTATCGAATTATTTTTTTAAAATTAATTTTAAGAGGAACAAACTTATGCCATGGAAACTATTCTGGTACTTAATCTAGGAACGTCAAATTTGTTTTGGTTTATACGGATTAATATTAATATTAAAACAGCACGCCTCACGCACGAACCTATTCCAATTTCTAAGAACATATTAAAATTAACTTACTAAACATTCTATATGTCAACAATATATTTTTTAAGCTTGTTCAAAATTCACATTGACGCTGACGGGCCCAGATTTTACATCATACAAAGTTGAAGATCCTTTCAAACGACTTGGACCTATTGCCATCTTTTCGGCGCGTCGTCACTGGACCGCACCACGTTGTGTGCGCCTTCAAAAGGGTTCGGCTGTATATCACGATGGCACAAACTACCATTGTCATTGTCCAACAGCACAAGAAGGACATGAGATCGAATGCAGTCTTTACAAAGAAGAACTCGAAAATTTTGGCTTCCACGTGCGCGGCGATGCACCGGTTATTATAGCACACGTGGAAATAAATTCGTTAGCTGATGTAAGTACAAGTCGAATCAAACACATTTTTCAATATATCAAAATTCGAATATTAAAACTTGTTGAGCTTTTAGTTGGCTGGTATTAAGGAGGGAGATTTCATTGTCGAAATAGCCGGCATCGATGTTAAATGGTATTCGCATCAGCAGGTTGTGCGTCTCATACAATCGTGCGGTGCTATGCTAGAGCTTAAAGTCATTACGCCAATGGATCGCAATTACCTTAAGGTAATGACTCAAAAATTATCTAAAAAAAATAAAATGTAATATTAAATTTGTTTTATTATTAAAGCCACTTTCATCAAAGGGTTCGATTTCCACACTATCCGCTGCCAGTTCTTCGGGCGTCTCATCCGGTTCCTCTTCACCGACAGGCACTACGACCAAGCCGAAGTTGCGTTGCAAGACCGTATCAAAGGCACGATTGGGCAGCGTTTCATCAAGCTCTTGGAATCCATTTAGACGCACGCCCAGTTTAGCAAAAATTTTTTAAAGCAAAAAAAAAAAAAAAATAAAATGAAGCAATTGGTAACTTTGGTGAAATCGAAGCTCTAATTCTCTTGACGTCTAATTTTTATTGAAAAATGTATTTAAAAAAAATGTTGAGTGTCCAAAGCGCCACTTTTTAACGATTTAAATGTAGCTCTCGGCGTATTGTAAATTTTCTTGTCAAAATTAAAATACTTGTACTGTGTGAAGAGTATATAAAGTGTTACTTACATTATATATATTTATAATATTTAAGAAAAAAACTTTATATATGTATATATATATATATATATATATGTATACATATATATATATATATATATATATATATATTATATTAAATATTGAAATAAGAATAGTTATTATTATTTTTTTTTTTTTTTGTTATTCACAACACAAGAACACAAACAGTGGCCATTGCAAATGCAGTAATTAGCGTTAAAATTTTTTTCCCCCGAGATTTATTATATATAAATATATACATAACATATCTTTGTAATTGTATAATATCTTTTGTTTATAAATACATATGTATCTTTCTATTTATGTCCTTTAGTTTCGTCTATATTCTGGTAATTAATTGAACATATTTTCCGAGCTTGCAAACAAAATGATTTATCATATGTAAAACTTGTTGAAAACTTAATATTTTTTTAGGTTACTGAAATACTTTGTTATGCTATTTACTTAATAATATTTAATATTTGAAATTTTATTTGATTTTTTCACTATACTCGTACATACATACATACACATATGTATTTAAAGTGATTGGCATTTTAAATAAAGTATATACATATGTATATATGTACAATATATACATATATAATACTAGCTAACCCCCGTGGCTTTGCTTGCGTTTTTTTTTTTTTTTGCTTTTATTTATTCTTAAAAGTAGTGAAATAAGAGTTGATATTGCCAAGTCCGACGTCGGTCCGCCCAGCGTACGATAAATTAACATAGTTGCCTTGTTAAACATTGAACCCAAAAGAGCCTGGTATAAAGACTCCACATTTAAGGAAACCTTTCAAACACGTAAACATTTTTTATCCATCTTTTATATGCGCCTAATATCAAGCTTTTAGGTACTGTGTTATCAAAGATATCTCTTTTCCGGTTTAAAGTCAACGTTTTTCAAAATCTCCTCTAAGTGATTACTGTTATCATAATTTAAATCTGCTGCAAAATTAAAAAAATAGCGAAATTTGCGTTTTGGGTCCTTCGCTAGGTTTCACGTCCAAAGGGTATAGCCGGGTAAACATTAAGGAACTGCCTCTAGCGATATTTAATATCCTTCAATAGCTCTTGATCTGAGAAATTTTTCTGTGTACTTCTTTTTCCGATATCGACGATATAACCGATAGTATTTAGCCCAACGTTTAATAAAGCCATTGAATTTTACAAACAACTATTAAACAACACTCATTGACTTCTACCTATAAGATAGGACTGCAACCAAGTAACAAAAACAGAAAGAAAGCCAAAAGATCTTAATTTCAAAATAAGGTGTAATGGCATACGCTGTCAAAGGCCTTACTTAAATCTGTAAAAATAACATCAGTCTGTTTCCCAGCATTAAAACTTCTATGCACAATAGAAGAAAATTCAAGAAGATTTGTGTAGATTTACCTTTAAACCGTATTGATGATGACTAAGGATTGACTTTAAATAATGTTGCAACTGATCAGTAATTATTTTTTCAAATAATTTCGGTATGGCGCTCAATTAAGCAATAATTTGAAATATCGGATTGGTTTCCCTTTTTGTATTCCATAGTGTGGACATTTAGACTGTTTCATAGATAAATTAAATTAAAAAGTATAAAGGAAACAAATAAAATAAGCACATTGTTAAATAATACACCTAGGTATATTGTCAGGACCAAGTAAAAAAAGAACATTTAATATAATGGACGCATTTAAGCAAGGCAGTCATATAGATTACAAGTGAAGTTATGAAGTCATAATATGGTATTTAATAGATATAAAATGAAGTACACATACATAGGTTTGGTAGAAAACTAGTGTAAGTAGATTTAAAAAAAAAGAAGCAAACAAATCATACATTTGAGAATCAGAGGATGCGACAGTTTTGTCAAGAAAGAAATTTGACGGGTACGACGAACTTTTGCAACAAAACTATAAAAACACACACACACATACATGCACACACACATACACACACAAACATGGATACGTAAAGAGAAGTGTGTGTTGCCCGTGCAGCTCCACGTATTTTTGATCGAAAAACTAGTATAAACTGTCGGCATGCGGGTGAATTGTTCGATGGGAGTCCGTCGGTAGCCTGGGAGTTGTCTCCAATGAAGGCGTCCTTCTATGCATGTTTTTGAATTAGTCTTCTAATAAAATGTAAATCAGCATCTCGGCGATGTGTTGTCCAGTGCTGAGAGTCTGTGCATCTACAAGTGGCTGCTAGGTGCATAAAAAAGCCTAGAAATGGAACAGTGAAACAAACCAAATAGTTTGGTGTACTATGCGTTGTGCCACATACCCATGTGTGCCTGACCCTACGTCTGCGCCTGCGGTGTGCGTCCATATTGTTGGTAACCCAAATACAAGCAAAGGTATTTGGATGCATGAATTAGTGCATTTAAACGTATATGTTGGTTGCAACCACAATGAAAAACTCACATTGGTAATTTGCAACCAATCGCACCAATTCAGCTGTGAATAAATCAGCTGTTCGGTCGCTGGACTTGTCCAGATAAAGTGTTGCCAGATCACTTAGTAAAACTAGGCGGATACTGCACGTTGGAACTATGCATACAAATCTATTGAACATGTATGACAAATATCGTTAAACAAAAAAAAAAAATAATAACAAAATTTTACTCTCACTTATTTCGTTGGTGAATGCCTTCGGCCCGTGTTCAGTTCACGATCGCTTTCGTTCAGTGAACACATATTCGGATGGCGGTGTAGAGGGGAAGACGGCGCTGAAAACGTCCCATGTGTCTAATAATGCTCTACATGAAGACGAGTTTGCACCGTCTAAAGTGCAACCCCTCACAAAAACGAAAGTAAGAGCAAAATAAATAGCAGTTTATGTCCAGATGAACTCTTTACCCTCTAGACATTTCTTCAAACTCTCTAAATCCAGTAGCGTCTGTACCCATAATGGGCGGCTTACTGGTCTGCGTCTGTACCGAAACGGTCGGCAGTACACAAAACCTGGCGGAAGTTATAAAACGCTGCGGGTATGGTCCCAAAGGGAAAAACCAATAATGACAAGTAGTGAAGGAATTTTATTTACGGTGCAGGGAGTCGGATCCTAAGTACCGGCGGCCGTGTGGGGTGAGCAAGCGGGCCCCTAGCCGTCGTTATCCAGCGAACGCAATGCGATGGTGGTGGCAAACTTTGCCACTGTTGCAGATAACACTACAAGCAAAAAACGGACTAACGGCTTCGATGGTTTTGCGAAAAGTACCATGCCACCGAGATCACCTACGGAGAAGCAATTTATGTGGCCACATACAAGATCGCAATCGGCGTCTCCCTATCTGGCACAACAGGCAGCAAGCGATATTCCTGATGGATTAGAGGCAGAATTGAATGGCTTTGGAGAAACCATAGAGCAACTTATGGAATATTATAAAGACCAAAACAACGTGCACCACGAAATCAAACGTCTTGGTCGTCTGATCAAAACAAGATTTACGGACATGGAAAAAGAAGTCTACAAGCAACAATCAAATCACGTCAACTAAATGCGGTGAAGCCAGCGCAACCCATATGTGATGCAGTAACTCCAAAGGGCGCCAATACACCGAGCTCTGCTCTCAAAAGAGTAAGAGATTCAGGGTCTCCCCTGAACAAAATAAGCAACGTTTCGAAAAAAAAAAAAAAAAAAGCAACGAGGTACAAGGCAAACCACAAGTAGGTACCAATTAAACGAAGGAAGCACTAAACAAAAAACTGATGATCAAGCTAACCTAGTAGAGAGCCAAAACAAATGGACGTTAGTTAAAAAGAAAAATACAATAATGAAAATAAAACCAGCACGACTGGATGCCATCCTAGTGAAGCCCACAGGTGACAACACATATGCGGACATCCTGACGGGCAGACGCGGCGAGACCGAAAAAAGTATTGGGGATGTACAGTAGCATCATGAAAGTTCCCACTGCCAT
Organism: Leucophenga varia; assembly: GCA_018903435.1. Classification (NCBI taxonomy): domain Eukaryota; kingdom Metazoa; phylum Arthropoda; class Insecta; order Diptera; family Drosophilidae; genus Leucophenga; species Leucophenga varia. The sequence continues at coordinate 107,011 of JAEIFJ010001423.1, forward strand.
GCCACAGCTATTACTACCCTGAAGACGCCGCTCTTCAGAGAGGCTCCGTATGAATACAGCCGGATTTAACACCCCGGCTGCAAACCTAAGCTCAATAGGCACGGTCATCGCATGACTCGCTGGGCTTGGGGGGGAGGAATGTGGAAGAAGAAAATAAGAAAGTTGATAGACTTGAAGAGTAGAAAAAGAGTTTTATAAAGACGTAGAAGATAGGAAAGAAGGTGTGGTGTATCTTTGAGAAGACGACACCCCAAAATGTCTTGTCGGTGGTGCACTCGCAGAGCCCCCGCTAATTGTCCGGGACCCCTTATTCGCTTTCGCTTATTTAGTGGCTAAACACCCACCAAATTCAGTACTTGACTCCCTGGGTTGAACCCTAGCCCAAAAGCCAGTGAGCACTCGTTCCAAATCCGGCCTGGTGGTCATTCGCTATCCGCAACCAGCGACCCTCACAGAACCACTCCTCATGATTCTGCGAGAAAGAAACGTATGAGTTACTATTGCCATCAAACTCTGGCAAAGATTTTATCATGTCTAATGGAGTGGTGTCAAAAATATGTAAGTCAATCTCCTGCTTTTCATACTCTACAACTCCTGTTGAATTTGTTGATTCTAACTGTGATTTCAACAATTCTACCTCATTCCTCAAAGTGAAAGTTTTCTGAGCTATGAGTCTCGTTATCAAGTCTACAGTCAAGTCGGTTGTCGAGCGAAAACTAATATTAGGCGAAACTCCAGGAGTGGCTGAGCCATTAGATGTCGTGGGATTACTCATATTTTCTTTAATTCTAACTCTTTTTTTTTTTTTAATTAGTAAAAATTTTATATATACAATCAACTTTTATGATAATTTAAAAATATTCTCACTTAACCTCCAGTGTGTGGGGTCTTCCTTCCCTCTTTCGTAGTTAAGAATGTTGGAATTTATAAAGTTTTATTTTAGATTGATCTAAGCTATTCCGCTCTTAAAATTACTGATTAAGGTAATCAAGGATTAAATCGTGTGTTTCTTTTATTTTATTTTCACTTTTTAATGAAGGGCACTTTTTTGAATTATGTGCGTCGCTTTGGCACAGTTCACAATATTTTAGTTATTCACATGGAATGTTTGACTTCTCCATATGAAAACTTTCACAAATAACAGAGTAAAAATTTTCTTTTTCCTCTAAGTCACTCACTATTACTTTGTGTTTTTCGTTTTTTGTTTTGTTTAATATTTACTTTCACTAAAAAAAAACCTACAGAACAGTTTCTAAATTTTTTTTTCACACATAGTGTGAAGGGAATATTCAGTTTGTCTGAAAGTTTGTAACGCAGTAAATGAGTCATCGGAGACCCCAGCCTAGCCATGTCCGTCTGTCTGTCCGTCCGTCTGTTTGTTCTTCCGTTTTCGCAGTTTATTCGGTCAGTTTAAAAGATATTAAGCTGAAATTCAGAACTTAAGCTTTCTTTCGAACGACAAAAACAAGTATGAAAATGAAAGTGCCACGCCCATTTTTATGTATAGCCCCTAAACAAACTTACCTTTTTTTCGATTTTTTTTTTTGTATGAAAATAGCCTTTATTCATTAATGTATTCACTCCAAATTGGCTAAAAATACTTCAAATGTAAAAACTAACGAACCACGCCCATTTTTATGTGTAGCCCCCATACAAATTTAGTTAGTCGAAGTTTTCTACAGGCTCAAAGCTTAACTTCATTATCCTCAAAGTCCGTCTACTTCGTGTAGACTGTCTGTGAGTGGATACCAAGTACTTTGTCTTGCTCACTTTCACCGTTAGTCCCATTGGATGGGACTTTTTTTCTATGTCTGAGAAAGCCTCGGTGACTGCACGATCATTTTTGCCTTTTATGGCTATGTCGTCGGTATATGCGAGCAGCATATTACTCGTCAGGTCAACGTTTGGGCATTGTTTTAGTACGTACTCCAACAGGAGATTGAAGAAGTAGCACGACAACGCATCGCACTGTCTGAAGCCTCTCTTGGTGTTAAAGGGGTAGGTGTTTGTCAGCGTCATCGCACTGAGGTGAACAATTTTTGCAGGGATGCCCAGTTCATTCAGTGCTTTGAAAAACTTTGATCTGATTAGTGCGGTTTTGAAGTCGAGAAGTAGGTGGTTTGTCTCGATTTGTTTTTCTTTGCTCCTCTCCAGGATTTGGCTTACAATTAGTGTAAATATCGGGTCCATGGTCGACTTCTTCGTCTTGAAACCACACAGGTACTGTCTAACTATACTTCCCAGAAAGGAGACCTATTCCGCAATAGTTTGCGCAGACTGCAGGGTCTCCTTTCTTAAAAACTGGGCACAGGATAGTCATTAGGCATACGCTCACCAGTCCATATTTTGTACGTTCCAGGTGCACATCCGTATTTCGTGATTCTTATATCGTTTTCGTGGTCGCCATGTTTTTTTTTTTTTTGGTTCTAACGGTAGTTGGGGGCTCCAAGTTTCTTGCCCCTGCCACGGAATTATCCAAGGGTGGATTTACTCCTCTGTGTCTGCCATCTGAAGTATAGTACTTCTGTTTAGACTAGCCATCATTGCATTTGGTACACTTTTATCCTGTATGTGTTTCACGTGGTTGTTTTTGTTTTACGTCGTTGGTGATAACCTTCGGACCAACCTCACCTCGAGGAGTCGCAATTTAAACGGCTTTTTTGTCAAGCTGAGCCTGCTGTGGAAGCCTTCTTGACTGCTCGCTCATCATATAGGCTTACCTGGATGCCTAAAAATATTTGTTTAATTGGTCGGGCTCTAATTTGTACAAAAACAACCATTACTAAAGGTGTTGTTTGTTCAGAACTTGCACAAATTTTTGATCCTCTTGAATTTTTTGCTCCAGTCCCAGAAAATTGATTGGGACGACATGCTTTCTGTCACCCAATAAATGGAATGAAAAAGATTCAAAGATATTCAATCACTAAACAATTGTAATGTTACACGAAACATATATTGAGGACAAATTCCAGTGTCAAGAGATATACATAGCTTTATGGACGCTTCAGCAAAGGCTTTCGGAGTTGCTGTATGAGTCAGAGCAATTTATAAAAATAAATGCATATCACTAAATCTTTATGCCTTAAAACTCGCGTAGCCCATTTGCCAAAACAAGCATTACCAAGCCTTAAACTATGTGCTGCGGTGTTAGGTGTAGAATTAGTACATCGAGCGGCGAAAGATCTACATCTTGAAAAGGTTACATCCCATATATGGATAGATTCGATGTTGCTATTAGAATGACCAAAATTCAGGATACAACAATTCCACGTCGATGGCACTACATTCCTTCCCAACATAGTGCGGGATCAACGGCAGAAAATTTAAATAACATTAGTATATGGCAGCACGGACCTCTATTTTTGCATGGATGAGAAGCTAAGTGTGAGAACTCAAAAATTAGCTGCTATTTTTCAGCACAATCCAACATTCTAACTCAATCAATAAACTTCTCCGTATTGTAGCACATATTATTAATTTCTGCAAAAATAGAGCCAGCTCGGCCCCTTGCTAGAGCGCCCCAGAATAATTGTTATTGGAATATTTAAAGAACAGAACTCTCAAATGAGATAAAGCTACTAAAAAAACTAGAGTTGTTGATAAGAGCAGTTCAATAAGCTCTTTAATGTCATATTTGGATAGACTTGATTATTCGAATGAGATGTCAATTGGATGCGTTTGAACTATCAATTGACGCTAAACACCCAATGCTGTTGCCTTAGAATGATCCGATTTGCAAAATGATACTTCGATAGATTCATAAAGAAAACTTTCATTACCGCGAATAAAGTTTGTTGGCAAAAACCAGGTAAAAGTATTGGCTAATAAAAGGCATTTAAGAACGCATCGGAGACCCCATAAAGTATATAGATTACACGGTGCGACAAAAAAAATTTAGAAAAAATTTATTGGATGGGACTAAGTGTAGGTTGTAGGTACAGTTAAATAAAATTTTTGGCATACTAGAATTTTCTCTTGGACATCGAGATTTTGAAATAACGGTAAAAAATTGATTTTTTCGAGGTTCATAGTTTTAAACAACTATATGGCTTAAACTATACATCTTACATCGTATTTAAATACGTCGTTGGAAAGAGAAAAAGCATCTTTCCAATGATGTACTATATGTTATAATATTTCCGATCCTATTTTTGTGTATTTTAATGGCAAACTCAATTTTTTGTTTTTTTTTCCACAATTTTCGACTTTATCGATGATTGCTTGCACTATTTTGTTTGAAAGCTACATCTACAGTTATAAGTTTTAAAAATTAAAATGTGAATTTTATTTCGCAGCGCACTCGATTGAAGGAAGTTTTTTGATTATTATACCCGCCACACATAGTGTGAAGGGTATATTCAGTTAGTCGGAAAGTTTGTAACGCATTGAAGGTTGACGTCGTAGACCCTATAAAGTATATATATTCTTGATCAGCTCGATGAGACGAATCGATTTAGCCATGTCCGTCTGTCTGTCTGTTTACTTCTACGCATTTTTTCGATGAAGATATAAAGATATTACGCCGAAATTGGGAACTTAAGCTTTTCTCGGCAACGACTACTTTGTATGTTAAAATCAAGTTGCCACGCCCATTTTTAGGTGTAGCCCATACAAACTTACCGAAAATTGCTGAATTTTTTGTATGAAAATATGTATTATTTATGCATGTATTCACTCCAAATTGGGTACAAACTCTTCTATTGTCATCTAAAGTCGAAACCAAGGTGCCACGCCCATTCTTAGGTATTGCCCCCATACAAATTTACCGCCCATTTTTCAATTTTTGAATAAAAATTGGTATTTTTTATGAATTTATTTACTCCAAATTGGGTAAAAACACTACTTATATCATCCAATTTCAAAACCAAGAGGCCACGCCCATTTTTATATATAGCCCCCATACAAACTCACCGATTATTTTTGAACTTTTGTATGAAAAATTAATTATTTTCGTCTATATATTTTTAAATGTATATAAGCCACTGATGATCACACATAAACTATTCAAAGATTCGTTTGGCGGGTATTTATGCTTCGGTTCCACCGAAGTTAACGTTTTTCCTCGTTTTTTTTTTCAACTTGGGTTAGATTATTCTTCATGTAGGGTGGTTAAATTTCAAGGGATGATGTTGATTTTGAATAAAACACGAATTTTTTAGGAAATTGTTGACATTTCTATATATCGTATATTGGTATATATATTGGTATTTTATATATATTGGTATGACTCAATTATGTATGGAACAAAATATCGGCCAAATGGCCGCCACGGCTCCGGCGACACACATCCATCCGATGGTCTAAATTTTCCATGACGCTGAGGCATAATTGAGGTTCAATGTCGTTAATGTGCCGAATTATCTCATCGTTTAGCTTTTGAATTGTTGTTGGCTTATTGGCGTACACCTTTTCTATCAAATAACCCCAAAGAAAGAAGTCCAACGGTGTCAAATCACATGATCTTGGTGGCCAGTTGACATCGCCGCGACGTGAGATTATTCGGCCATCAAATTTTTCGCGCAAAAGAGCCATTGTTTCGTTAGCTATGATATGCGTTTTGATTTGAACGCCCATTTTCATAATAGGTCTGAATAACTTTAACGCGTTGCTCGATTGTGTTTCTTTCCATGGTTCAAATTGAGTTAGTCTGAAGTTGAGAAATGTCAAAAGAAATGCAGGAAAAAACTTGACGTTTAGGTGTGGTTCACATTCAACATCGGCCCTTGAAATTTAACCACCCTATATATTAGTATAGATAAAATTTTGTGTTTTTTGCTTACAAATTTTATTTTATTTTTTTTTTTTTATTTGCATGAAAAATTGTAATTTTTGAAAAATTTGTTTTTAGAAAAACTTGAATAACTTCGTCCATTTACGTTTTTACTCGTAATTAAGCGTAATTTTCAAAACTTGTAACTGTAGATGTAGCTTTCAAACAAAATAGTGCAAGCAATCATCGATAAAGTCGAAAATTGTGGAAAAAAACCAAAAAATTGAGTTTGCCATTAAAGTATACAAAAATAGGATCGGAAATATTATAACATATAGTACATCGTTGGAAAGATGCTTTTTCTCTTTTTCTCTTGCCAACGACGTATTTAAATACGATGTAAGATGTATAGTTTAACCCATATAGTTGTTTAAAACTATGAACCCCGAAAATCAATTTTTTACCGTTATTTCAAAATCTCGATGTCCAAGAGAAAATTCTAGTATGCCAAAAAATTTTATTTACCTGTACCAAAAATCTACACTTAGTCAACTTGAACAATCGATTTAGCCATGCCCGTCTGTCTGTTGCGGTGCGTTTTACTCAAAATGTTTTTAAGACATTGACATGAAATGTTAAACTTAAGATCGACAACATTGAACGACATCAGTAAACTTCTTCGGAGGCTAAATGAGTACAACAGAGCTACAAAGACGGTTTATCTTGAAAGCTTCACTATTGTTAACTGCCGGTTCTAGATTAGCAAAAAGATAGATATCAAGTCTTCGTGGTCTTACTAACGCCATTTTTAATATCCCTGACAACATGACCAATTTCACGTAACGCTTCAATGATCTCAGTGAGAGGTGTGAAGAAATGTAGACCTTTGATCACGATACGATAATCTCGTTCGTCTTTTGGTTGAAACGTGTGATAGTGCATATTGTGCCTGTCAAGATATGACTTAAATTTGCTGTCTGAATCGTTATCGTTTAGCATAACCCTTACTTGTACGTCACGCCCAGATTTATATTCAATTTTATTGTTTCCGATGACATTTGCGATGTCCTTAAGTAAGTCATTTGTGTTTGAAATGTCCGGGATAAATATTTGTGAATGTTTGATAACTTTGAATGTAACGTTTGTAGCAACATTGGCTTGATCATCCTTAAATTCATCATTGTCGTCAATACCATCGTCCAACAAAGAAAAGCGATTAGCGCTACAAGAGGGTGCTAGCTGGGTAGAGGATCCTACGACTGGTTTATTTTTACGAACATCAGGCTTGCGCTTCACCACAAATTCATCAAAACTTAAGACACTTCCGCTATCACTCACACATAGGTTATAATCAATGCGATTTAATACCTTTCCAATTTTGTGAGAGCTCACAGCTCTATGCAAATGAAGGCTTGATATTGAAGCAGCTGATGACTCCCAACTTGGTTTTGGAGGTGGTTCCGATTTGCCATTGAAGTCGCTCATGACGACGACAGTAATAGTGCCACAACCACGTAGCACTAACGCGAGAACAAATATTTGTTTTATATACAAAACTAAAAATAATAAAAAAAAAAAATTAATTTTCAAATTATTTAGACAAGAAAAAACACAACGTTACTTGACAAAAGTAGTTCGAAAACTGATACAACTATTTAAACAAAGATTTTTTAATATTAATTTTTTTTTTTAAATATTAAAATTAAAAACAAAACAAAAACAAAGGATTACGCGTGTTTTGGGTATAACAAAACAATAACAAAATATAAAGAAGTCAAAGAACGCTGAGAACATAAAGAGAGAAAGAAAGTAAAAACTCAAAATGTGTGTGTGCATGGTATTTGTTTTTGCTTGTGGCTAATAAAAGAAATACATATTTTGACATACTTAATTATTTGTTTAATCTATATTTCAATATGAATGTACTATTTTTTTATACTTTACAACAATATATAACACGTATAACACCCTACATTTTTACAGATTCCAAAAAAATAAGCAAATTAAAAAAATTAAAAATAGTTAGTTTAAAAAATGTTACGATGCCGACGGCACACAAAGGCGACCTTACGCTTACGTTTTGTTGCATACATACATTTTTGAGTGCTGGCAATGCACAGTGGATCCGCTTCTATGAAGGCGCGACCAAAAATACTTCTAGTGGTCATATCGCCTTGAAACTTTAGACTTTAAGTAAACATAAAAAAAAACACACAAAAATAAATAAACATATAGGCTACGTAAAAACATAAATTTCACAATAATCACAATATTAATTGGTTTTTACAAATTAATTAATATAAAATAAATACCTTTAATTTCAAAATCCGTTGATATCAATTTATTTTTAAAAGCTTTATAAATCACACGACAGACTTGAAAACCGCTTTTGTTCTAATAATTTGTGCAGCGTTCAGATTCGTTTTAAAAATGCACACGTGTTCACCCTTTTCATTGTATTTTTAGAAGGTTCCGTTAGGTTTCTAGAAAAATCTGGTTTGCCATTGCAAAGTTTGGACATTTAAGAGACAAATTGTCTAATTATTGTGTAAATACTTTTTGATCGTTTTTTTGATTTTTGGTCTATGGACGGAACCACAGTGCAATGCAAGCATTTGTGTTATGTATCATAGGAAAACGAATAATTTTTAATTTTGATTTTTTAAAAGAATTTTACACCAAATCTAAATTTTGAAAATTTTTTGTGTCAAAGAAGACAAACAAAGGAATTATGGTAAAAAAAATCAATTAAAATGTAAAAATGTATTTTTGGTAATTGTAATGAAAGGTATATGAAATAATTGTAATGAAAGGTATATCGCGAAAGTTAGCTGCTACCAGCCTCTACTGCAGCTTTGGTAGAATCCAGAAGAACATGATCCGAAAAATTGTAATGCTTGTGCAAATAGTGTGGTCGGTTTGAACAAAAAGAAAGCTAAAAACAAAAATTATGATTCCGATTGCTTGATGCTTTCAGGGAATCTTTAAGGTATATTTTCGGAAAAAAGGTCCTGTGCGATATAATTTTTGATGTCGTACAGAGTAATTATTTGTTCATGCGGATCTTTAATTTATTGTTCCGCAGCTTTTCGAATTGCGAATATCTCCGCCTGAAAAATACTACAGTGGTCCGGAAATTTATAAAAGAGCGCAGTATACAGCCGCAATTACACCTGAATCCATTTTGAATCCGTCAGTAAAGATGTGAACCGTGTGCTGTTGCAACCCTTGATTCCAGTCGTCCCAATGAGATTGCTAGGCCAGTGAAGTTTTTTTTGGGATCATATAGTCAGTGATGAAAATGAATCCCCAGCCAACCTCACTATACCCATAGTCTTTTTAAGAGTCATACCATCTTACGCATAGAGACGTTTTGCAGTTTTTAAAGCGACCAGAGGATAGATGTTTATTATGGTTTCTAGTGCTTCAGTTGGGGTGGACCTCTGCGCCCCCGTGATACAGACTAATGCCTGTCGCTGGGTCCTCTCCGTGAGTCTTAGGTATGCGGACTGCCACCGTACTAGAACTCCTTGAAGCAAATTTAGTCGCTCGACCGCGGTGTAGATCCAATGCTTCAGTAAGTATGGTGTAAGTACCTTGTACTCTTACTAAGTAATAACCTTTACATACAATAACCAACCTTTGTCACTAGGAAAATGGAAGAAGGTGCTTGATATCAGACTTAGCAGTCTAGTGCCCAGTAGCCATCCATGTCAGATAATAGAATAAGCTGTGATATAAATTATAAGGAAACATTTTAGAAAAACGAACTGGAGCAAATAAAGAAACGACCTATCTAGCTCTGCAACTGACTGGCGGTCCAGATACTCCCCTCCAGCTATATCAAGAAGCCCAAGACCTGAATAAGAGAAGGCTTGCTCACTAGCTGAAACTAAGAGCGAAAATAGCGTGCCATGGTGGAACGAACGTCTAAAGTAGCTGAGAAAAGAGTAAGAAAACTATTCAATAGAGAAAAAGTTAAATACAAGAACAATTGGGCTATCTATGAGGTCATACATTTCACTGCCTTAGCTGCTACCATTTTCTTGGACTCTCCATAAATCCAGCCAAAACCATTATTGCACCATTTATTAGAAGGTATAATTTACCAAAAGTGTAGACAATTGCATTGAACAGTGTAGCAATACCATTCATTGCGATTAACTCAAGAGCTGCAATTACTGGCCTGCATATCGCTAAGGATGACGATACTCATCCGAATACTGGCGGGCAGAGATAGAATCGCATCCGCTTCCCCAAAAAGAATTTCTCCAAATGGACGGAAGGGTCTCAATGCCTATGGGATAAAAGTTTAAAATGTACAACATTGGTAAAAACTTTATTATGAGAAGGTCAAAAGTCCTAATAAAACCACACACTATTAAGTGGTATATAGGCGTGCCCGTCACCGACGAAGGATCCGGTTAAGATATAGTATGCCCAAGAGAAAATCTTGTTTGTTTACAAATAAAAAAGACAGGAAATACCAAAAGTCTGATAAAGCAATATAATCGGATAGTCAGATAACCATAGTAATGAGAACCATACCAAAACCATACTGACCATTGTGAGTCGCGTACGAGTTGGGACAATATGAAATAAAAGGAAACGAGCAAGAAATGAACCCTAAACTTTAGAACAAAGCTTGCTGCAAGACAAGATACAACTTTTAGTTTGCCAAATCAATATTACAGATAAACAGAACTCAGTTAAGGACAATTGTAGGACTATTTACAGGTCACTGTAGACTTAAAAGATACCTAAATATAATAATAGTAGGCTTTCCCAAATGTAGATTTCGTTGTAGGGATGATGAGACACCCATCCACATTCTCTCAGAATGGAAAGCAATTGTCAGAAGGTGAATGTTAGTCTGAGGGGTGTACTTCCTGTCCATAGGACAATAAAATAGCTAAAATTAGATACAGTAGGGGCATCTTATCAGTAGGGGCTTGTAGTATACCCTCTTAGTAGCAGTATATAAGTACATTTCGCTCTTAATGCAGGCACAAATTGTTTTCAAATCGAGATCTTCGTTCTTAAAAACTTAAAAAAATCTGTTTTAATTGAAAAAAATTTTCAAGATGTGCTTGATTTGGGAATAACTCAGTTACTCAGTTACTTTTGACTACGGATGGACTTGATATTAGTACAAAGTGATTGTTGTTTTCTTGGCTTCAGATTTGGCTTCGAATTTGGCCCACTGTGAGGCTAATTCGAATAAAAATTCATATTTCAAAAATCGACCATAAAATCAACACATATGTTCGATGCTCAGACGATTTAACAATGTTATACAAACTTGTAGCGAAGAGAATCACCACTCTTAAGAAAACAAGAAAACGTTAACGTTGTTGAAACTGAGAGTTGCTGTTAAACTCTTTAATGAATTCAAATTTAAGTTTCTAAGTTTTAAAAATATCGAAAGTGCCAAAGAAATTTCACAAGTGCATAATGCTGAAATTCGTTGAATGATTTAGTACATAGCATAGAGGAAAGTTGGATAAATCCTTCGATTCTTATCTATGCCAAAGTAGACGAAGATTCGCATACTGCAAATATGGCAAAATGTTCTTCCTCGATTGTTTTTAAAATTTTTTTTTTTTTTTGGATTTCATAACAAAAAGCACAAACAGAATCAAATTGTGAAGTTATCAAAACTATTTTTAGTACTTGGATTGGAAACTAATAATTTTACAGTCCACAAAAAAAAAAAGATTATCAGATCCCAAACCGAAAAAAATTCACGTTTACGATAATCAAATCAGATGGGACTGACAAACTAAGCAAATATTTGTTACAGCTGATCCAATACGAGTAAATAAAATATAAATTTATTTTGCCAAAAACTTTTACAACAACTCCGAGATCATTTGAAAATGTTTAAATGCTGTTGCTTGGCTTCCCTTGATGATATTCTCGCATGGGACTTGCTAATTGGCGTGCTAATTGAGAATCATGCGCATATTAAAGCAAATAATATATTTACTCATTCAATGTCGATGTGAATTGGAGTATAAAATCAAGATAGTCGTACATTTGTACATACAAGAGATTTTTATGTACGAGCATAAACTTAAAAGCCACTAAATACGAGTTTGAGTACAAAACTTACCACGAAAGCCGCCAATGTCGATTTTACTTTTGATATTAAATAGCAAATTTAATATTAACGCAGCAAAAAGACCGTAAACAAATGCATTTGAAAAACATTTTTCTGATGAACTCATCACAGTGCAATGGCAAATTTAATGTCACATCCAACTAGATCAAAGTAGCTCATATTGCATTTGAACTTGAAAAACTGCTTAGCATGAGCTTCTCTTCACAGCCGCTAATCACTAAAAGAATATCAAAAAGAAACAAAGAAAAACTTTAACTTCAGTAAAAACAAATCTCGAATACGCTTCACACGAAACATTGAATAGCTTTTGCATGATCATCAGTGGCGTAGGAAATATTTCACAAATGATGGTGAATGGAATACGGTACAACCCAAGCTCTGACAATATATTGGGCCTCATATAAGAAGCATATGTGTCACGTTTAAAGTTAGATTTACAGGTGAAACAATAATTTTCTTAAAAAAAGAAAAACAAGAAAAAACGTAAGTTCGGTTTAACCGAAGCTTTAATACCCGTCACACGATGCTTAGACTTCCTCTTCTTTAATAAATTTGAGCATTCGGTTTGTAAAGGGGCTATGTGCAACATATAATGATCCTTATTTAATCCTTGATTTATTCATGTGTCCTATTGTGATCTGATGCTACAGTTCGTATTTTCAAAATATTTGAAATAAATCGCTTTAAAAAAAAAACCTCAACCATGTGTCCCTTTTTAATCATGGGTTGCTATTAGAAGAATTTTTACCGTATTTAAAAGAAATCGCTTCATAAATAAATAATTTTTCTTATAAAAACTCAAAAATTGGGGGTTGATTTGTTTGGGGCTATATGTTATGATGAACCCACCATAACTATGGGTCCATCTATAAACATGGGGTGTTATTATAAGTGCTTTTGCTGTATTTGACATAAATGGCTTAATAAAGAAAAACTTAAAAATTTGTATGGGGCGATGCCTAAAAATGGGCGTAGCACATTAGTTTTCTCAGCCCTAAGCAAGTAGCTTCTCGTCTCGTCGAGCTGATCAAGAATATATATACTTTATGGGGTCTACGGTGACTCTTTTCATGCGTTACAAACTTTTTGACAGACCTATTATACCCTTTAACACTATGGGTGACCGGTATAACAAAAATAGGGAGGTCTGATATGATTTTTCCAAATTTTCTATGGTATAGGTAAAGTTAAGTGTGAGGTAGTTGGTGCCTGTAAGAGACGCCCATTTTTTTATGAGCAAAACTTTTTCCTCCGAAGATTTGATTGAATGTATGCGTCAACTCTTGTAGAAAATATGGACTGGTGAGCGTATGCCTAATGACTGGAACCTTAGAGTCCTGTGCCCAGTTTTTACGAAAGGAGACCCTGAAGTCTGTGCAAACTATCGCAGAATAAGTCTCCTTCCAATTGCTTAAAAATCATATCTGGCGTATTGTGTAATAGTACAAGTGTGGTTTCAGGCCGATGAAGTCGACCATTGACCCAATATTCGCACTACGCCAAATCCTGGAGAAGGCCAAAGAAAAACAAATCAAAGCCGCTTTTGACACACCAATCAGAACAAAGTTTGTCAAATCGCCTTTGTATAATGACGCTAACAAACACCCAAAGCGTTGTCAGGGTCGGCAAAGATTTCTCCGACACCTTTGACACCAAGAGAGACTTCAGAGTTGTCGTGCAACTTTTTCAATCTCCTGATGGAATACATACGGAAACAATGCCCAAACGTTGACCTGAAGGGCAATATTTTCTACAAAGGAACTATGTTGCACTCGTATGCCGACGACATAGACATAATCAGCAAAACTGATCGTGCAGTCACCGAGGCTTTCTCAGACATGGAAATAAAGTTCCGTACAATGGAATTAACGGTGATCGTGAGCAAGACGAAGTTCTTGGTATCCACCCGAAAGCAATGTACAAGACGTAGACGGTCTTTGAAGATAGAGAATTTCAAACTTTGACTACATGGGAACAGATGTTAACAGCGACATCAACACCAGTCAGGAAATTAAACGAAAAATCACTCTTGCTAACCGTAGCTATTTTGGTCTCGGTAAGCAAATGCGAAGTAGAGTTCTGTCCAGAGAAACAAAAATCAAACTCTACAAGACGCTAATAATGCCAGTCCTGTTGTATGGCTCAGAAGCATGTTGAGCGTCGGCGTTGAGCGTGTTTAAGAGGAGGTACTTCGGAGAATCTTTGGTCTAGTTAGGAAAATGACTACCCTATACGCACGAACGATGAGCTGTACGAGCTATTTAATGACATCGACATAGTCAGGAACTTCCACCTGGTCACCTGTGTCGGATTGATACAGAGGCTCTGGTAACAAAAGTTTATAAGCAAGACGTGAATCAAATCGGAGGGGTGCGGCAGAGAGACATCCGCAAGATCGGTATCCCAAACTAGTATGTTTTAGCGCTAGGTTACCATCGCTGGTGCGAAACGTTACTTTTTTCCAAAAACAAAGAGCTTTATCTAACCACTTAAAACCATCTCCCATACAAAGGCAAATTCTTGATATAAGGGAATTCAATTCGATACCATATTCGGTATTGACACCTTAACAAACCAAAATTAAAAGTAACTTTTGTAAGCTTATAAAAAGTATTTATTTTACGACAATAACCTTTATGAAATTTATAAATATATATTTGAAAATAATTACTTTTTCATACAAATTTTCGAGAAGAATCGATAAGTTTGTGAGGGGGCTATACCTTAAAATGGGCGTGGCACTTTGATTTTAAAACTTGAGCTGCTTAGAACTGAGAAAAGCTTAAGTTTCGAGTTTTCAGGTCAATATCTTTAAAACTAAGCGAATGAATCGCATACATACGGATGGACAGACGGACAGACAGCCGGACATGGCTAGATCGACTCGTCTCGTCGTGCTGATCAAGAATATATATATTTTATAGAGTCTACGACGTCTCCTTTAATGCGTTACAAACTTTCTGACAAAATGATAGTACCCTTTACACTATAAAAAAATTTATTGGATGGGACTAAGTGTAGGTTGTAGGTACAGTGAAATAGAATTTTTGGCATACTAGAATTTTCTCTTGGACATCGAGATTTTGAAATAACGGTAAAAAACTGATTTTTAAGGTTTATAGTGTTAAACAACTATATGGGTTAAACTATACATCTTACAACGTATTTCTGATCCTATCTTTGTATATTTTAAAGGCAAAGTTAATTTTCTTGTTTTTTTTTTCAACAATTTTCGACTTTATCGATGATTACTTGCAATATTTTGTTTGAAAGCTACATCTTCAGTTATAAGTTTTGCAAATTACGCTTAACACGCTGACTGTAGATGTAGCTTTCAAACAAAATATTGCAAGTAATCATCGATAAAGTCGAAAATTGTTAAAAAAAAAAACCAAAAATTAGGTTTGCCATTAAAATACACAAAGACAGGATCGGAAATGTCATGTACTATAATACACCATTGGAAAGGTGCTCTTTTCCTCTTTCCAACGACATATTAAAAAACGTTGTAAGATGTATAGTTTAACCCATATAGTTGTTTAACACTATAACCCTCGAAAAATCAGTTTTTTACCGTTATTTCGAAATCTCGATGTCCAAGAGAAAATTCTAGTATGCCAAAAATTCTATTTAACTGTACCTACAACCTACACGTAGTCCCATCCAATAAATTTTTAAAATTTTTTTTGTCGCTCCGTGTTTTTATCCAACATCAAAACATACGTACCTCGTTCGTTTTTAGGCCCACACAAACTTATCGATTATTTTATAATTTTAATGGAATCTCTGTATATTAAGCTTTAAATTTGAAACCAATATTGTGTCTAAACTTGCGTTGTATCATATATAATACTTCGAGATGGGATGGGAGGGGGTCAATTGCCCTCCCATCCCATCCCGAAGTTTTAGCCAAGCTACTGATGATAACACGTAAACTATTTAAAAATACATGTGACGGGTATTTAATCTTCGGTTCCACCTAAATTAACTTTTTCCTTGTTTTTATTAAATAATTAATTGTTAAGTATCAAATCAAAAATATTGTTTTTTGTTTTGCCCGAATCGATGTTACGCTCGTATATACGCTCGTACGTTTAGCACATGATCTATTTGGGTGCGGATACTTAGGTCGCCTCTGCGCCATGTTGCCTTTTGAATCTCGAGATGTGGGAATCTGGTACTACTTGTGATATTGTGTCTTCCCACAGCAAAGTCGATTAGCCTTTTTCCATTGATTTTGGTGGTGTCATGTACGCTTAATTAACCGATGGTAGGGCGAAAGGTTTCCTTCTCTCCCAATTTGTGCGTTGAAATCACCGATGACAATTTTGATGTCATGCTTGGGGCAGCGATCGTAGAGGCTTTCTAATCGCTGATAAAATTCATCTTTCTCCATCTCATCTTCAACATTTGTCGGGACGTATACATATATAAGGTTTATGTTGGAAAATTGAGCTCTGAGAGGCGAGACGTTCATCTAAAGCTGTAGACCTATAGACGAGCCCACGTTGTTTATTACTAACCACGAAGCCACATCCAAATATGTGTTGCCTCTCATGGCCACTGTAGTAGATGTCGCAGATTGCTAGGTTTATGCAACCGTGACCAGTCCATCGCATTTCCTGGATAGCAGTAATGTCTGCTCTAAAGTTGTCAAGAGTGGTTATAAGTTCTTCTATTGCACCATTCCTGTTGAGGGTTCGGACGTTCCAGGTGCACATCCGTATATCGTTTTCGGAGTCGCCTTTTTTTTTTTTTTGTTTCAACGGTAGTTGGGGCCTCCAGAATTCTTGCCCCTGCCGCGAAATTATCCAAGGGTGGATTAACACCTCTGTGTCTGCTACCTGGAGTACTTTTGTTTAGACTTGCCATCATTGCATTTGGTACACTTTAATCCTAAGTGTGTTTCACCGGTTACATTTTGTTTTACGTCGTTGGCAGCCACTCCACCGACCAACCTTATATCGAGGAGTCGCTCTTTAGACGGCTCTTATGTCAAGCTAAGCTTCTTAACCGCCTGCTTACCATACGTAGAATTTAGTTTTATAAAAAAAAATTTTAGATATACATTTCATTTCGTGCTTTCAAAATTTCTAATGGTGTCATAGTGTGCGCAAAAAGTGACAATAGGTCCGGCGGGCGTTATTACATGCACCCGAACTTTTCACCAGAAGCTGGTGGTAATCAATTAAACGTCTTTGCCAAGTTCCCGGAGCTTCTTGTAAGTCACTATGGTTCGGCTTGGCTTTATCCAGCTGGAACACAGATCATGTTTATGTCGGTGGCCTTGGCGACAACCAAAAATAAGTTTAATCTTATTTCAGATATTTCGTAGTGTCTAAATCCATTTTGGATAACATTCTTTTCGAGAAATTATTATTCCATCAACTCCAAAAGAAGAAGTGCAGGTTTACCTCAGCCTTAAATCAAATTGTGTTGGAGATACGAACAGAAAAATATACTATGTTCAAAAGAAATCTAGCCAAATAATCGAAATACACTTTCAGACAGAAACACATGATACACATGCCACACAGCAAAATTAAAATTTTAAACCAAGCATTGTTTTGGCATCCCCTAAAACTCGGTGATGTGGACCGCAAAGCCAACAGCAAAACTTTGAGTTTTATTTAATTAAAACCATTTCGTTTTCTTAACCATTTCAGCCCTGCGAATATTAAAATGAAATAAAACAAAGAATATTATTGTTTTTAAAATATTGTTTTTTTTTTTTTATTTTGCATCTGTGCTTATGTTTTTCTGCATATTCATTTAAAGTATTTTGGTTGTTGATTTTTTCGTTATTATTTTGCATTATTCACACAACGAATTATAAATCGCTATTCTTAAAAGAACGCTTCGTTTCATTAATGTTATGCATTCTTCATGTACATTCGAATGCATACAAATGAATATTTTTTTTTTTACATAAATACACACAAACATGTTTCCATGTTCTGCAATACAAGTACATGTATACACTTGCATATGTATGTATGCATATTCGTATATTTGTGTGTCTTACTGTGGACATTTTTATATAAGATTAAATAAAAAAATATATATTTTGATTTACTTATTACAAAAATATCTTACACTATTTTTATACCTGTCACACATAGCTTAGTTTTAAAGATATTTGGCTGAAATTTTAAACTTAAGCTTTTCTAGGTCCTGTGTTTTTACGTATAGCCCCATACAAACGTGCATCATTTTGTCAAGTTCTTATAAGAAAAAAAAGTTCTTTATATAGATATAATGGCTTCGAAAATTGTACAAATGCATTTTATATTAAGCCAAATATTTAGTTTAAAATTGGTTCAGATCGGGCGAATTTCTAATTTTTTAAGAACATTTTTAATTTGTTTAGTATTTAAAGATAAAATTTAATACAAACGCTGAACGCGAAGATCTACCCACGTCAAATAATGGGTGATAGGTATATAAGCTTCGGTCCAACCGAAGTTAACTTTATTTTTCTTGTGTTACTTTTTTTTTCGTTAACACAATATGATGTTTTTGTGTATTTTTTTTTTTTTTTTTATACATTTTTTTTAAAATGCGATGAGTTTAATGTTTAAAAATTTTACAAAACTATAGAATTATTTTTATTAACTTTTGATACTTTTATATTTTACTATAACTTTTTTTGTATACCTGTCACACGTAGTGTGGAAGGGTATTTTCAGTTTGTCAAAAAGTTTGTAACGCATAAAAGGAGACACCGTAGACCCCATTAAGTATATACATTGTTAATCAGCACGACGAGACGAGTCGATCTAGCCATGTTGGCCTGTCCGTCTGTCTGTAGTTACACGTTTCAGTTGCTCAGTTTTAAAGATATTGAGATGAAATTGAGTTGGGTCCACTATAGCATATAGCCCCATACAAATCTACCGCTAATTTTTATAAGAAAAATGATTTATTTATGGAGCGACTTGTGTCAAATACGGTAAAAACACTTCTTATATCAACCCATGTTTACAAAAGGACCCATGGTTGATGTGGGATCACTAAAACATATAATCCTTATAGAAATTTACCACCAATTTTTTTACCTTTGTATGAAAAAATGTTTATATTGTGAAGCGATTTATTTCAAAATACTTATTGTAGCAACCTATGATCAGAAAAGGATACATAATTAAAGTAGTATCATTATAGCACGTAACCTCTTTACAAACCGAATGCACATATTCATTCATGATAAAATAGTCTAATCATCGTGTGACAGGTATTTAAACTTTGGTTCCACCGAAGTTAACGTTTTTCCTTGTTTTGTATTATTTTTTTAATGTTTTTTTAAAGGTTTATTTAAAGTATTTTATTATTATTTTTAAATAAATAATTAACTATAACTAAATATATTAAACTATTTTTGTAGGTATAGAAAAAAAAATATGGAAAAAAATCATTTAAAATATTATGAGATGCTTCATTCGTACTTTTGTCCCATGAAAAATATAATAATAATGTGCTATACGGGACTAGATATAACTGTGGTTTTATTTTCTGTTTTTGTAATTTTATTTTTAAATATTTTTAAACCCGTCACGCATAGTGTCAATGGGTATATTCAGTTTGTCAAAAGGAGATACCGTAAATCCCATAAAGTATATATATCTAATTGTATCCGTCTGTTTGTCCGTCTATATATTTCTAGGCAACTAAAGATATTAATCTTTAAATCTTTATATCTTGAAACTTAAGCTTTTCTCGGCAACGAATAAGTTTAGTTCGAAAAAGAAAGTGCCACGCTCATTTTTAGGTACGGCCCCCATACAAACTTATTGATTTATTTCGAAGTTTAAATGAAAATAGGTAATATTTATAAATGTTTTCTCTCAATGTACTCTTCTAACGCCCCTATACTAACTTACCCATTTTAAATATTTTGTATTGAAAAGCGGAATTATTTAAGAATGTATTCACTTTAAATCGGGTGAAAACACATCTAATATCATCCTATGTACGCTGCATCGATAAGATATCGATGGAGCCACTATAACGAATAGCCCTACCCAACCTTACTTTTCATTTTCTGATATTTTCAAGAAATTTATTGTTAAACATTTCTTAAAAATATAAAAAAATTTGTATTAAAAATACTGATACTGTGTATAAACTTTAGTTGTATCATACCATAGATCCCCAACCATCCTATCTCGTAGTTGTATGTAAAGCCACTTCGTGTGACGGGTATTTAAGCTTCGGTTTCACCGAAGTTAACGTTTTTTTTTTTTTTTTATTTTGTTTTATGGAATTTCGCTGAGAAAATTTAATTTATTTATTTTAAAAAAAACTTAAAAACTATTTTAAAATATTTTGACGAAAATTAAATAATTGAAATAATGTGCATGTGTTTGTTTTATTCTTTCCAAGTTTTATGTATATTTGTATATGTGAGTGTAGATTTGTGTGTATGTGTGTTTGTGTATGTTTGTAATGAGAAAGAGTGCAATTCATCACAGCGTGTAATCAGTACATTAATATTCATTAATTTTTTTACCTATGTTAACATGTTTATGTTTAGTAAATATATACTACATCTTCATTTTGTAAGTCTACTTTAGGTGTCTTATATTTTGCATTTCCAATAAGAAACTAAATAAACTGACCTCTTTAAATTGTGTCCATAACTTCTTCGTTCAAATTTCATGACAGATACAGAAAGCGTCTAGTTCTAAAGGAATGCATTATATAAGACACCTTTAAGCGACACCAACTGCAAAGACTTACAGAATTTTGGATGATTTTTAATTTAATTTTGGTCTATTCGAAATAAGACTGCGTTTTTTTTAATACACAATCGGTAACATGACTTATTCTTTTATTTTGTATATTATATCTTGTTTTTGTTATTGTTTCTGTTTGGTTTTGTTTTATTTCGTTTCATTTCATTTATAAAATATCTATACGTCTATTATGTAATTCTGTATTGATGTCTGTTTTCTATGATATTTTCTATGATAGTTTTGTAGATTCGTCAGTTGTTTTCTTTGTCTCTATGTGTGTGTTTCTCTTAATTAATCTATATATAACACTAGTTTATTCCAAAAAAAATATTTCCATGCATTTTTGAGCGCAGATTTCAAAAATGGTTACCAACGAATTTTTCTTAAAAACAATTTAGGAGATATCGTCGAAAATCAATTTTTTGTGGACTTTTTCAGTTATTACTAAAGATCTCCAGAGTGGATAAATTTATAAAGCTGAACTTTCCATGGGTGGGAAGATATTTTTTTTCTCTTTACGGCGATATGAAAAACCTTTTGTATTGATTTTTAAAATTAAGACAGTTTTACTACGAAATTATGAAACCCAAGATTGTCCAAATCGATTTAAAAGTGTGAAAGGTATAGACGTACACAAAACAGTATTCATTCGCTTTTCACAAATAGCATATCGTCGTAAAGAGGAAGATATATCTTCCCACCCATGTAAAGATCAGCTTTAGAAATTTATACATTCTTGAGACCATTGTTTAGTTATAACTGAAAAAAATACTCAAAGAATGTTTTTTTGACGATGTCTCCTAAATGGTTCCTAAGAAAAATATTTGGTCACAGTTCATGGAATCAACGCCCCAAAATGCATGGAAATAGTTTGGTTAGAAAGACCACCATGCGATTTTGCCGATATTTGTAAACTAGTGTAATTTATATATAATCTATGTATACCGTATATGTATATATTTGTATTCCAGTTAGCAGTTAAAAACTTAAAATACTAATAAGAAAACAATGTCAAGTCTCTGTCCACACTTAAAGTGATCTTTCATCCGAATCAGTCCTTCCACTCCCCATCTAGTTCCTTGCGAACACGCCACAGCATTAATTCCATGCAGGCACGTGAATCCTCAAAGCTGCTATGACCCGTCTGGCCATCACCGCGTTGTATATCACGCTTGAGATGCGATTTGGTTAGATGTTTGAGTGCGCGTCTATATGGAAAACCGCAATTGTGCGGAAATGATATCGATGTATCGATTAATGTTTTGTGTACAATACGCAGCGCACGTAGATCGTTATCCAAGCCATGACCAATCAATATTGTATCAGCATCGATTATCTGCAAAAGATCGCGTTGTACCTCGGTTAGTGACTTGACGTCTTTCGCGTTGAGATCATTTTCGGTAACACCAGAAAAGCGTGTATTATAATCGACAATATCTGCATCGGGACGCACAAAATGCTCGTAAACAAGTCGACCATCTATGCCGACAACAGTTACCTTCGTGACTTCAAGACCGCGTCCCGTATATGACATTTCACAGTCTAGCGCGTAGACACGATGATGATGATGATGATGTTGATATTCCTGTTGTTGTCTATTTTTGCTTTCATTGTCGTCGCAGCCACCACCTCCTCTATAACGCGAGCACGTCTGTACGAAATCATTGTATGGACCATTCATGCCCACCACTGATCCCGACCAAACGTGCAACTCATGCACCGAACAGCCAGGCGATGTCTGTTCACCATTGCAACATGTCCAGCGTGGCTGCCAGTCACCGGAATCAAAATATCGTTGAAATTTACCCCAATGAAAGATGCACTCCTCGCGTGACAGATATTGCCCGGTTAACTCATCAACCAAAAATTGACGTTTACAGCGTGTGCATTGCTTGGCCAGCGATTGTTGCTGTGCATAGTAATCGCCAAAATTAACATTTTCTGCAACATCGAAGCCGTTTTGTGTCTGTTCACATTCGCTCCAATCGCAGCTAGTATCCGAATCCAAAGAACGTGGACTGACATTTCCTGAATCTGTAGAAGGATGACTAACATTGCCAACATTTGTCTCATCGTTCACTGCTGTTGCTTCTGCATCTGCATCTGCTTCAGCTGCTCCAATATCGATAGTGTCAACAGAGGAGGTATCGTTTATTTCTGTAGCTTTTGATGCAACACTCATATCGGTATTGTTGTATTCAAAAGTGGCTACACTCAGTCCATCATTTCGATTGATAATTGTTGCTGTAGTGGCTGCAGCTGCAGCGGCTGCTGCTGCTTCAGCAACGTTAGCCGAAGCGTTTAGGTTCACATCGAATTTAATGCCACCCAAGTACGGATGACATTTGAAGATTTCAATGGCCCCCTCATGCATGACGCTCTCAACGGGAAAACCATAGACACGCAGCAAATGGCTGTCTATAACATGTCGACGCAAATGCTGCACCAATTCAGCGTCATCGATATTCATGCGCGCATAATGATGCAATGGCGGCAAATGGTTTTTACCCAAATGACGATGACGATGACTAGGCGAGTGAAGATTAAAGCTATTGTTACGCAGTTTATAAGGAATGCTTGGCGAAGTATTTGGAGAACTATTTGGTGAGCTTACTGCAGATGAACTTGTGCTGCTGCCACCTGTTCTGTTGCTATTCAATTGCAGCTGCTGCTGCTGATGATGATGATGATGATAATTTTTTAAATATTGATTCTGATTTGAGTTGCTGCTGTTGCAGTTGCTGTTGCGTTTAAAATCCTTATTGTTATTGTTGTTATTGCGTTTGACATTATTGCCATTGTTGTTGCTGTTAGTTTTATTGTTGCTATTTGATTTGCTGCCATTTTGGACTTTGATGCGTGTTGTATTCTTAGAATTTTGCTGCAGCTGCTGTTGTTGTTGTTGCTGTGGATTTGTAATAGAATTTTTATCATCAAAATCATCGGTTGCAATATTTTTATTTTGAAAAAGTTTTCCGCTATTTTTTGAAAAAATGCAACTCATGTGACTATTGTTGTTTCTGCTGGCGCTTGAAGCATTGTTGTTGCTGTTGCGTAAATTATTTCCAGTTTGATTATACTTTTTATTAAGAAACTCCGTCGACGTTGTTGACTGCTGCTGCTGCTGATGTTGTTGTTGTTGCTGCTGACGTCGCTGTTGGCGACGCTGACGTGCCGATAAAAATTTCTTTTGCGTCAGATTCTCCTGACTCGAACTTATATCGTCACTCGTTGTCGCTTCGCTAGAGGTGCTATTACGGTGTCCACGATTATGCTGTTCCAAGTATTTGCCTTAAAAGGGAAAAGAAAAATATGTTTTTTTTTTTTTTTTTATAAAGTTTTTTATAATTATTATTTTTTTATAATGTATAAACAAAAATAAAAAAAAAAACAACGACAAAACGATTTGTTTGCACCGCTTCTGAGAGCAGTCACCCAACCCACATTGCCAGTTCAAGAAGTACTTACAAGCGAGCATGTTTGGTTTTAACCTCATTTTGCATTGATAGAAAGAAAAAACTCATTTTTCTCTGTTGTATATGAAGTTTTAAGGTTAAACAAGACATTTCAGACATAATCAACAGTTTAAGGACAGATTAACATAGTTCTCTTAAAGTTCATATGCACGTATCAACTACATATTCAGACGTCAGAGAGTCTTACGTGTTGTTATAATACCTTCCGAATTATAAGTTAATTAGTCAATTACTCTCCAGTTTAATACTCCCTCACGGTCCGCTTGAACTGGTTTTAAATAAAATTTTCTCCCCCTTGGAACAATTTTAATGAGGTATGATTCGGCGGAGGGTTTTTATACCCGCCATACATAGTGCAAAGGGTATATTCAGTTTGTCTGAAAATTCGTAACGCATTGAAGGAGACGTCGCAGACCCCATAAAGTATATATATTCTTGATCAGCTCGACGAGAAGAATCGATCTAGCCATGTCTGCATCTTTTTCGTTGAAGATATAAAGATATTAGGCTAAAATTTAGAACTTAAGCTTTTCTCGGCAACGACTAACGACAACGGTTAAGTTCGAGAATGAGAGAGCCACGCCCATTTTTAGGTATAGCCCCCAAACA
The DNA here is from genome assembly GCA_018903435.1 of Leucophenga varia. NCBI lineage: Eukaryota > Metazoa > Arthropoda > Insecta > Diptera > Drosophilidae > Leucophenga > Leucophenga varia. The sequence continues at coordinate 131,665 of JAEIFJ010001423.1, forward strand.
AACTTACCGTTTTTTTTTTTTTTTTCGATTTTTTGTATACAAATACTAATTATTTATGAATGTATTCCCTCCTAATTGGGTAAAAACACTTCTTTTGTCATCCAATGTCAAAAACAAGATGCAACGCCCATTTTTAGGTATAGCCCCCATATAAATTTTCCGCCCATATTCGAATTTTTGTATGAAAAGGGTTATTATTTTTTCATGTATTTACTCCAAATTGGGTAAAATCACTTCCTATGTTTTCCAATGTCATGGTGCCACGCCCATTTTTAGGTGTGGCTTCCATACAAACTTACCACCCATTTTCAGATAATTTCGAGAAAATTGTTGTTCTACATATCTGTATTTTAGCTTAAAATTTAAAACCAAAATTGTGTGCAGACTTGGGTGACCACTGATGATCACACATAAACTCTTTAAAGATTCGTGTGACGGGTATTTAAGCTTCGGTTCTATCGAAGTTATCGTTTTTTCTTGTCTTTATTTACATTGTTATGATAATTTTTAGATAATTTATATTTAGGACATACAAAAAAAAATTCAAGTCGTGCTCGGCGGACCAGAAAGGTCATTTCATATGTATTTTATGTCACTGAATCCGAATTTGAAGTCAGAATTAAAAAGTTGGATTGCGTTTTCATTCTAACCTCAAAAAACTGTAAATTTTGCTCAAAACTTAATAAATATGTCCTATTTTTTTAATTTCCGGTCATGTGCGGTGGATCAGGGTAGTCATTTCGAATGTGTTTTTGCTAAATCCGAATCTTAAATCAGAATTTAAAAATTGGTTTACGTTTTCGTTTTAACCTCAAACTTACATTTTTTGTTGTAAGTTTTAGTCAAATATTTAAAAAACACGCCGTAATTTCGAACTAGGGTAGTCATTTCTAATGTCGGCTTTGTGTCGCTGAATCCGAACCTGAAGTCGGAATTCAAACGTTGCAATGCGTTTTCGTTTTAACCTCAAAAAACTGTCATTTTTTGGAAAATGTCTGTTTTTTGAGGTAAGAACAAAAACGCGAACCAAATATTAAATTTAAAATACTTATGAAATGACCCCTCTGGTCCGCCAAGCACGACATGATTTTTTTGTGTTTATGTCCTAAATCCAATTTATCCAAACTTTTCACAAAAATTTGAAAAAAATTAAAAAAAAGCCCTCCGCCGATTATTTTTCATTTTTGCATTTTTATGATCAGTAAACACCCCCGAATCAAACCTCATTTAAATTTTTCGAAAGGGAGAATTTTTTATTTAAAACCAGTTCAAGCGCACCGTGCTCTATCAACAAGTTCAATTCTCGGCTGTTGATGCTGTTCAAGAATACTACTATACATATATGAAGAATTTACGCTTCCTGTTACAGACATTTGCATAAACCTAATATACCTCATAAGCACACCGGTACAGAGTAACGAATGAAATGAAAATGAACTGGGCCAAATGGAGCCGAACACACGCTTATCAATTCGACGGTATCGCTTCCACGTGCTTTTTTTTTTTATTTCTTGTTTTCTTTTCATCGTTTGCTTTTTTTGATTAGCAAATATAAAAGGAATAAAAAAACCAAGTTTATTTTGCAAGGCTGCGACAAAAAGCTCTAAACGAAAAATTTTGTTTGGCAACGCGTGTATGTGATCCACTTGTGAATTCAAATACATTCGCACATGATTCGTGACTTTACGTTTTGTTTCCGGGTTTAACATACTACGTTGCCAGGCACTAAATTTTAATTTACATTTACAAAAAAACAAATTAAAAAATTAATAATATTAATAACAATAATTACAACAACCAGCCACAGCTTTAAATATTGGCGAAGCTAACACAAAAACTGGAACTGATAATGCAAATTTTGTGTGTGTGTGTGTGTGTGTGTGTGTGTGTGTGTGTGTGTGTAAATGATGTAAAGATAATTTTAACAAAGTTATTTATAGAACTGGCTTCTTCGTCATGGTTAACAGTTCAACTTATGAGCGAGATACATAAACTGTTCACATGAGGCAATGTAGATGCAATAATTGTCTCTGCGATCACATTGACCCGTTAATTCAGCTTTCGCTTTTAATATAAGCAGAAGACTCCACAAAAGACAGACATGCCGAATAAGTCCAATATGAATCGATTTTGAGTTTTTGAAATACATTTGGTATAACTTTGTATGGGAAAGAACTAAGGAATTGAAATTCAATTTAGTAAAAAAATATTTGTGAGGAGTCTGAGGATTCTGTTGAAGTCGAATTCAGAGTCCATTTTATACATTCCCGTCAGGTTTTTGACCGGTTTTGATGTGTCCATCTGTCAAACTCACGTCAAATTTCTTTATTTCAAGCACAAATCTATATTAATATTATAAAGAAAAAAAGTTTGTATGTACTGTTTGTTTGTTTGTATGTTGGAAATAATCTTCAAAACTACTCATCCGATTTCAACAGTTCTTTCACCAATAGTTAGAATGAAATTTTAGAAAAATGAAAAGGTAATAAAAGGTAAATTCGTCATATATTTTTAAGTATTTGAACAAGGACCGGAAAAAGTATATTTATCTACGGAAAAAAAAATATGACATAAAAACCACGAACAAACAATTTATCGCGATACTATTATATTATTGCAAATTTTCAAAAAATTTTAATTTTCAATATTATTGCGATCAAAAAACTGGATTGGCTCAACTAAGAGTAGAAAAACAAAAGTACACGAAGAACACGAAAGTCATTAAGCAACCGAAAATCTTAAAAGTTCACTTACATCTTAATGAAAAAAGGCGCAAAAAATTTTTTAAAAAATTAGATGTACCCTTTTTTAATAATTTTATGTGGATATAATGGTTTCTTGTTTTCTTTTTATACCCCTTACACATAGTGTAAACGGGTATATTCAGTTTGTCCAAAAGTTTGTAACGCATTATCGGAGACCCCATAAAGTTGTAAATAACACCGGCACACAAAAAAAAAATTTGAAGTGCGAAAGACCAGACTAGTCAATTCTTACGTATTTTGGGTCGCTGAATCCGAATCCGGGGTCCGTTTTCAAAAGTTAGCTCTCATTTTTTCTAACCTCAAAAAACATGTTTTTTAGTATATTTTGAATATTAGAAAAAAAAAATTTAGAAAAAAATGAGAGCTAACTTTTGAAAACGGACCCCGGATTCGGATTCAGCGACCCAAAATACATAAGAATTGACTCGTCTGGTCTTTCGCACTTCAATTTTTTTTTTTTTGTGTGCCGGTGTAATTGATCAGCTCGATGAGACGAATCAATTTAGCCATGTCCGTCTGCCCGTCCGTCTGTCTGTCTGTCAGTGGAGATGCGTGTTACTCAGAATGTTTTTAAGATATTGACATGAAATTTTAAACTTAAGCTTTTATTGATCCTTGGCAGTTTGTATGTCAGAATCAAGGTGCCACGCCCATTTTTAGGCATAGCTCCCATACAAACATATACCATTTTATCAAGCTCTTATACGGAAAAAAAGTTCTTTATAGAGCTAATGGCTTCAAATATTGTACAAATGCTTTTTTTATAAAGCCAAATCGACAGTATAAAGATGGTTGATACCTCTATGTACCACTAATTTCATTATTTTTAAGAACAGTTTTAAATTGTTTAGTATTTTATTTCTATCCACGTCAAATGATGTATGACAGGTATAAAAGTTTCGGTCCAACCGAAGTTAATCTTTCTTCTTAGTTTTTTTGTTTTGTTTTTTTTGTTTTGTTTTTTTTTTTTTTGTTTGTTGCAACACTAAATGATTTTGGTAATAAAGTTGTTAGAAATATCTTAAATTTGGAGAGCTACAAAGCTTCAAACCCCTTCAAAAATGGTTCAGTGCAAAACTTTTTACTTATTTTAAATTTAAAGTGAATTTATTACGTTTAAAAATCAAGTAATAACTTTATTTAAGCCAATACAATTATACAAAACGGTATACTAACTTGTGTTGGCAAAAAAATCACTTTCGGCGATTCGCTCTCGGCGATATTGTGTATAGTTCTTCGCGAACATTGAAACTGTTCAATAATCAGTGATTGGCGATTTTATCATTCTTCGCAAATTGTTCATACTCGCTTGAACACCGAACCTGTACAAATTCGTTAGTACATTTCACTGAAAGCGCGGTCTATTGAAACGATTGAACGGTAAAAAATCAATTGCAACAAAAATAAAAACAAAGTGAATTGTGACATTTTTTTTATGCAAAAAAGAAAAAAAGTAAAATTTGTCGTACAAAACAAGTGTGATTAGCCTAAACCGTTAATTGCAAAGGAAGCAACCAAGAATACAATTGTTTTTCACAAATATTATTTTGTGTGCAATTTCAATTTGAACAATAAAATCAGTGATCTATTTTCCAATGAATTAAAACAAAGTCAGTTTGCTATGTTGGTGTAGCTAAACAGTTCAGTTAGCGGCGATTTTGTGTATATATTCGCGAACAGTGAACCTGAACAATCGCTGATTGTATTTTGTGAACTGCGCTTTTATCGCTGTTTGCAGTCACTGCGATTTTCAAGTTGCAGTCGCTAAAGACACTGCGACTCAAAAATCGCTCTTTTTGCCAACACTAATTTTCCATAATAATAAAATTTGTTTAAACGTACAATAAAATATTTTAAATTCTCAATTTGCTTTCAATAGCCAACTGTACGTCCATATCTGTTTATACAAAGCGTATAAAAAAACTTAATACTTAGTAAATATGTACGTGTATAACAATTTCAACTATAGAAATATGTCTATCGAGTACAACCGCATAAATACGATATGTTATTATAATTAACATGCACTCAACTCAATATAAATTTGTATTTTCATCACTTTTCACACGGAAATTGATAGTGAATGAAAAATACTTAGTATTATTGTTCGAAAAAAAAATAACAAAACAGGAAATAATTAAATGACGTCTTATTTAATTCGTATTTGCATGTCTCAGCTAAGTTAATTATAACTTATTTCTCATTTAAATTCAATTGAACTAAAAAAAAAAAAATTCTTTAAAATTAAAAACAAACAAATAAAGAATAATATTTATCTAAATTCAGGCGAAAACTTTTGAGCTCATTAAATATAAAATACTCATGATGCACAATACTAGTAGCAAATACAGAAAAACCAACAAAAAAAAAAACAAAAAAAAAAAAAAAACAATAGCAATTAATAATTAGTAACAAATTTTACATGACATATAACAAAAGTATCTACAAAAATTTAGCAAAACGAGATAACGATAAGATAAAGATACAAAAAAAAAAAACATATGTACATACGTGCGAGCTTCTTAGTTACTACACAATTTATTCATTGCCGTAGAAAAGAAAATCGCATAAAAACTACTTAAACTAAAGTTTATTTTTTAGTATGTATGTATGTGTGTATGTATGTATGTATGCACGTATGAATGTACTTGTAACTATTTGTTCTTTAATCATTTTTTTTTTTTTTTCTAAATAAAAAATAGTAAAGCACCTGAACGTATACATACGCGTGTATCAAGAACGATAGTTTTACGTATATTTATACATCTCGATAACCTTGAAAAAAAATGTGCGTTATTCAAATATTTTCTTTTCTTTTTTTTTTTATAGAACTTAGTTCTGATTTTATTTGACTTTTTTTTGGTTTTTTACCGCTACCTCCGCCGCCTAGCCCGAACGTTTAGCGCACAAAAATCTACGTCACATGAAAGCGCTTATCACCAAATTTCTTATCACCGATTAAAGTCGCACATGTATAAAAGATATTGTTAGCAAAGAATTGCAACGAATATTTTATGCGCTACAACACAATAGTTATCATATTATACTTGTAATTAAACGATTTCTCTGTATACTATATGGCAAGTGTAGCGAAACTAAACTATTTTTTTTTTTAAATTATCTACTAAATAAATATCTACCATAGACGATATATTGTATGAATAAATAATTACTTAAAGGGAGAAGATAGAAAGGTAACATTGCTATGTAAACCTAATGTCAACCCGATGACGACAACTCTTTAAAATAATTCTGATACGCATTTTTGTCTGTAATACCCGTCACACATAGTAAGGGTATATTCAGTTTGTCAAAAAGTTTGTAACGCATGAAAGGAGACATCGTAGATCCCATTTAGCATATTACTCTTGATCAGCTCGACGAGAAGAGTTGATTTGGCCATGTCCGTCTGTCTATCTGCCCATCTGTCTGTAGTTTCAAAGATATTGAGATGAAGTTCAAAACTTAAGCCTTTGTCACACTTAAAGTGTTCAAAGCATTTTTTAGGCATAGCCACAACACAAACTTTTGATTTTTATACCCGTTACACATAGTGTAAATGGGTATATTCAGTTAATCTGAAGGTTTGTAACGCATCAAAGGAGGCATACAAATTTACCACCCATTTTCAAATTTTACTATGAAAATTGGTATTATTTATGCATGCATTCATTCCAAATTGAGTAAAAATACTTCTTATGTCATCCAATGTCAAAACCAAGATGCCACGTCCATTTTTAGGAATAGCCCCATACAAACTTAACCATACTTTTGCTTAAAATTTGATTTTATTATTGTGTATAAATTTGAGTTGTATCTGACCAATGATTCCCATCCATCCCATCTCGAAGTTATATCTAAGCCGTTGATGATCACACATAAACTATTTAAAGATAAATGTGACGGGTATTTAAACCTCGGCTTCACCGAAGTTAGCGTTTCTCCTTGTTCTTCTTCTGTTATTAACGTAGATAGCTTTTAAGGGGCCACGCCCACTTCCCAATCACCCATATACCGTGTCATTTCCTCCAATACAGGGCTACGCCTACCGCCCATTTTTCTAAAACTAAATATGCCCTAAGTTTTAAGTTGAACTAAGAAGTGCACTTCTACAATATTTTATTGCAATTTTTTAAGTTGTTTCGGAAATATACAATGAATTAATGATTGATTCTATGGAGTCACGCCCACCGCCCTACTCAGGGGTATGACAAATAGTTTATATCATATTCTCAGACGTACTGAATATACGCACAAAATTTCATAAGACCTGGTCAAACCGTTTCGGAGGAGTATAATACAATTACTGTGACATATATATATATAATTATCTATTAGATAATTATATATATATACTATATATATATTTATATATATTTTATATATATATATATATATATGAGTCACAGTGATTGTAATAATACTATATACATACGAGGTGTGTTCAAAAAGTATCGCATATTTTGTGTTTTTTTTTTTTAAAATTATTTATTTATTCATGAATATCTATTTTGTCCCCTTTAAAGTAATCCCTCCCGATAAAATACACCTATGCCAACGTTTTTTCCAATCCTCGAAACATGCCAAATAGTCCCTTTCCGGTATAGCCATCAGCGCCTTCTTCGATTTAGCTTTTATCTCCTCAATCAACCCGAAACGCGTTCCCCGGAGTGGTCTCTTGAGTTTTGGGAATAGCCAGAAGTCACACGGTGCCAAATCAAGCGAATACGGTGGTTGCAGAACGATATTGGTTGGATTTTTGGCAAAAAGTCACGAAAAATCAGTACAGTTTTTAAAAAAAAATTATCATTTTTGGTACCAACCGAGACTTGGCACGTTTGAGGCCCAAAACATCCTTCAAAATTGTAATTATTGATCTTTTCGATACGCCAATTTCATCAGCAATGTCTCTCATAGTTAATTGACGGTGTGCAAGCACTAATTCTTTTACTTTTTGGATGTGAGCATCGTCCGTTGAGGTCGATGGTTGATCAGGGAGCTCTTCGTCTTCAACACGTTCGCAACCTTCTTTCAACAATTTATACCAATCAAATGTTGTTGATTTTGGTAGAGCTCGGTCCCCATAAGCCTTCTTCAACATTTTTATTCCATTTATTCCATTCAGAAAATAAAAATTTTATACAGGTTCTTTGATCCATTTTTTTGAATAGGTAAAAATCGAAGACGATCCAAAACACGTGCAAGCAAAGCAGCTGTCAACAATTAAGTGAACATTCAAAATGGCCGGGCTTGTCGGCATAAGTGAGAGACATGAGTACCAACATAACGCCACAAAAAAATCGAAAAATTCGCGATAATGTTTGAACACACCTCGTATATTATTTAACATCTAATTTGATTAACAATGTCAGTCACTCAATATTGTCAAAATATATTTATTTTTAAATATCGGAAAATATTGAAATCTTTAAAAAATGCCACAAAATTGTTTAATTTTTTTAGTTTTTACACTTACGATTTTGCACGCTACAAACTTTAAATAAATATCATTATATATATATAAGTACCAGTACATATATACATATATACTCGTACAAATATGTGTACGTGTGTAAATAAATACAATAAAAATATAAAACGCTTCCTGGTACGCATTTCAATTTAATTAGCTATTATAAATATTGTTAAGATTACGCATACACATACCTCATGCGTAAATATCATAATCAGTATTCTAGTTGCACATATAATTTATTTAAATCATTTTCGTGTAGAGACACTAAATATCTATTCATAGCTATTCTATGCGAACACCCTTTACTTAAGACACCCTTTATTTAAGTACGTTTACTAATTATTTGTATCCCTTACATCAGTTCAAAATGATTAGCAATCTATTTTTATTAGAAACACAAGAGAATTATTTATAAAAATAAATAGATAATAACGAGGAAAAACAGTAACTTTGTTGGAACCAAAGCTTAAATACCCGTCTCACGACGATTAGACTATATTAACTTAAGTGAATATGTGCGTTCGGCTTGTGATAATAGGTTGCTATAATAAGTATTTTGAACATATTTGAAATAAATCGCTTCAAAGATAAACATTTTTTCATACAAATTCGCGAAAAATAGAGGTAAATTTCTATACGGGTTATATGCTATAGTAATCCCACCGCAACCATGGATCCTTTTCTAAACAGGGGATGCTGTTATAAGTGTTTTTACCGTATTTGACACAAATCGCTTCATAAATAAATGATATTTCATATGAAAACTCGAAAATTTGCGGTAGATTTGTATGGTGGCTATATATGTTATACATATACACATCGCCTATTTCCTCGTAACCAATTTCTAAATTGAAAAACAAAAAAAAAAAAAAAAGTAAAAGAAATCAAAATAAAACTACTTAAATGTATTTCGCTTTATTTTTCTTAATTACTAAAACTATTAAGGTTACTTCTACAGTTTTAAATAAATAAAAATATTGCATCGCTTCTTTGGCAACTTGAACTCATTTCACATTGTTTTACAGAGTGTTGTCTCTTATAATAATAAAGGTCGAAATAGATGACACATTTTTTTCTGCTCTAATTCAGTTTGTCAATTAGGATCGTAAAAGCCACATCAAAACTCTGGTAAAGTCATTATGAAAATGACAAAATATTTGAAAAACATAGTACAACTAACCAACATAATATTTAATACAGGGAGAAACACACATAATAAATCATCATCGTTGCTAGCTCAGATAAATTTGAGGGAAACTGTGTAGACACAAAGACAAAGCCAAGTATAACAAGGAAAAACGTAAACTTCGGTGGAACCGAAGCTTAAATACCCATCAAATGATAATAAGACTTATTTTTCTTGAAAGAGTATGTGCGTTCGGTTTGAAAAGGGTTAATGATCCTATTTTAATTATGTGTCCTACTGTAATCAAAACTTGCTACAATAAGTATTTTGAAGATATTTAAATCCCTTCATAAATAACCCAGTTTTCATACAAAAATTAGAGGTAAATTTCTACATGGGTTGTACATTATATTAATCCCACCTTAACCATTGGTCCTTTTCTAAACATAGGTTGATAGAAGAAATGTTTTTACCACAAATCGCTTCATAAATAAATGATTTTTCATATAAAAACTCAAAAACTGGCAGTAGATTTATATGGAGGCTACATGCTATAGTAGTCACACCTCAACCATGGGTCCATTTCTAAACAGGGGTTACTATTACAAAAGTTTTTACCGTATTTGATACAAATAGCTTTATAAAAAAATCATTTTTCTTTTCAAAACTCAAAATTGGATGCAGATTTGTATGGGGGGTTATATGCAGTGCTTCTACAAACAGGGTTTGCTGTTAGAAGTGTTTCTACCGTACTTGACACAAATCGTTTCATAAACTACCCATTTTTGATAAAAAAATTACAAATTTGTATGGGGGCTATAAATAAAGATGGGCGTTGTACTTTGGTTTTAACACTTTAACTGCTTAGGACTAGGAAAAAATTTAAGTTATGAAGTTCATCTCATTATCTTTAAAACTGAGCAAATAAAACGTGTAACTACAGCCAGTCAGACAGACAGACAGACGAAAATGACTAGATCGAGTCGTCTCATCGAGCTGATCAAGAATATATATACTGATGATGTCTACGGTGTCACCTCTCATGCGTTACAAATCTGGTGTTAAACTGAATATACCCTTTCATTCTAAGTGTGACGGGTATAGAAACTGGCGTTTAACCAATTAAGTATGTAAACTGGTGCATAGAGACGGAGACAACTCTATTTGTAGCACTTGGATGCCGTCTATATTTTATGTATGCGATTCAAGTAGCAAAATAATAATAGCAACAACAGCAATATTAACTACATTATAGCAATAACTAAACAACTACAAATACATATACAGACAAAATTCGTATAAAATTTGCAAAAAAAAAAAAGGCTTGTATGGTAAAAAAAGTGAATAAAAATAATACAAAGAAACATAACAGAACAGAAAAAGAAGTTCAACATTTGCCGGCGATTTCAAGGCTCTTTGCCACAAATATACATATCAATACGTATCTGTAGTATAGGTATCTATAAAAGAGTTTTGTATCTATGGAGTACAAATGCTACAAGCAAAGATTTTTATACCCGCTACACATAGTATGGAGGGTACTTTTATTTTGTCAGAAAGTTTGTAACGCATTAAAGGAGACATCGTAGACCCTATAAAGTATATATATTCTTGATCAGCTCGAAGATACGAATTGATCTAGCCATGCCAGTCTGTCTGTCTGTCTGTCTGTCTGTCTGTCTATCCGTCTGTTTGCTTCGTCGCAATTCATTTGGTCAGTTTAAAAGATATTAAGCTGAAGTTTGGAACTTAAGCTTTTCTCTCTAACGACTAAATCAAGTATGAAAATGAAAGTGCCACGCCAATTTTTAGGTATAGCCCCCATACAAACTAACCGTTTTTTCGATTTTTTGCATGACTGTATTTTGTTTACGACTGTATTCACTCCAAATTGGAAAAAACATTTCAAATATCATCCAATGTCAAAACCAAGGAATCACGCCTATTTATAGGTATAGGTACCGTACGAATTTCCCGCCCATTTTCTATTTTTTGTGTGAAAATAGTTAGTAATTATGAATATATTCACCTCAAATGTGGTTAAAAACACTTCTAAAGTCTTCCTATATATACTCTCCTGATATTATACGGAACAGCCGACTATAATATATAGCCTTAATACAAAGTCAGCAACCATTTTCTAATTTTTTCTGTCCTTAGGTTAACATTTGACCACATCATTGTATCTAAACAATGGTTATTTTGGACTATTGACTCCAAGCCATCCCTTCTCCACATTTTACCAAAGCCACTGATGCTCAAAAATAAACTAAACCCAGATATGGTGGGCATTTGAGCTTCGGTACCATATACTCCTCATAAATAGTGTAGACGGGTATTATTAGTTTGTCTTAAAGTTTGTAACACTTTATAAAGTGTATATATTCTTGATCAGAGCAACGATACGTCCGTCTGCCAGTCTATCTGTGTGTCTCTCTGTTTATTTCTACATGTTTCATAAACTGTTTTGTACGTCGGAACCAAGGTGAATATGCTACCGATATGATAAGGATCGGGATACTATTATATACACACTATTTATAGCAATTCACTTTTCATTTTCCGTTTTTTCATGAAAATTATTGTTATGTACCTTATTTTACCTTACCTTACCTTGGATTGTATCGTACCATTAACCCATCAAGCCATTAATGATCATACATAAACTATTCAAACTTTCGTTTGTCGGGAACTTGAGCTTCGGTTCTCCTTGTTCTCCTTCAATTAGGTTCAGAACGCTTTGCAGCGTTTAAAATAGTCAAGCACCTCAATATAAACTTTTTTGGCTTGATTTTAAATTCAATACGCAAAATTACTATTTTATTCTAGCTAAAATTGTAAATTTCTACATATAAAATAAAAAATGTAAAAAATTACAAAGAAACAAGAAAAAAAGTTAACTTCGGTTGGACTTTCCGACAAACTGAATATACCTGTTTACACTATGTGTAACAGGTATAAAAAAAATAGTCAAGTATATATAAATATATATATAAATTTTAAAAATTATGTAAGTGCATAATCATAAAATAAATAGCGAAAAAAAAAAACAAAATGTCGTCACACTGTTTAAGAGTAATATTTTTTTTTAAGCTAAGATGCAGAAGTGGTTAACAATAGTTATTGTCACGTAAGTGAATAAATATAAAAATAAATAAATGTACGAACAGATGGACAGATGCACAAGCTATGAAACCAAACGACAGTGGGACAAACAGAAATTATTGAACAAAGAACAGATCGCGTTTCAACGCCTTTATTGAGATACGATACGATGTATTGTGTGAATTGAAATGCATCTGCTAACGGACAACTAGAACGTATTGCGAATATACACATATGCTCAGTGCTTGCAGTATAAAAAAATCGAATCAAATCAAATCGCCATTTACTTTAACATTTATCGATAGTATACATCGATACGTCTTTAAAATTTTTAAAACACGTTTGACGTACACACAAAATTAAAATAACAACTTGTCCCTATGTCTTTAAATTAGCCAACTAGAGCGCTTCTACGGCTTGTCAAAGAACATGCGTATTTTTATACCCGTCACACACAGTGTGGAGGGTATTATCATTTTGTCAGAAAGTTTGTAACGCATTAAAGGAGACATCCTAGACCCTATAAAGCATATATATTCTTGATCAGCACGACGAGACGAGTCGATCTAGCCATGTCCGTCTGTCTGTCTGTCTGTCTGTCTGTCCGTCCGTCTGTCTGTCCGTCTGTCTGTATTTATGCGATTCATTCGCTCAGTTTTAAAGATATTGAACTGCAGCTCGGAACTTAAGCTTTTCTCAGTCCTAAGCAGTTCCAGTGTTAAAATCAAAGTGCCACGCCCATTTTAAGGTGTAGCCCCCATACAAATTTACGGTTTTTTTCAGATTTTTTGTATGAAAATAGGATTTATTTATGAATGTACTCACTCGAAGTTAGATAAAAATACTTCTAATGTCATCCAGTATCAAGTCCAAGCAGCCACGCCCATTTTTAGATACAGCCTCCGTACAAACTTACCGCCCATTTTCGAATTTTATATGAAAATAGCTATTATTTATGAATGTAGTCACACCAAGTTGGGTAAAAATACTTCTTATGTCATCCCATGTTAAATCCAAGCTGCCACGCCCATTTTTAACTATAACCCCCATACAAATTTTACGACCGTTTTCGAATTTTTGTATAAAAATAGGTATTATTTATGAGACTATTCACTCAAATTTATGTAAAAACACTTCTAATGATATCCTATAACAAAACCAAGGTGCCACGCCTATTTTTAGCTATAGTCCCCATACAAACTTATCTATTATTTTCGAACAAATGTATGAAAACGTAATAATTTTCGAATATATATTTATAAATGTATATAAGCCACTGATGATCACACTAAACTATTCAAAGATTTGTGTGACGGGTATTTAAGCTTCGGTTCCACCGAAGTTAACGTTTTTACTTGTTTTTCTTTTTTTCGTATTTGCTTAATTATAAATGCAAAACTTAATTGCAGCAAATAAATAGAAAAAAACAACGAAGATACGTGCTTCTCATATAGATTTTATTTTAGGTACTTTTAGATACATTTATGTCTGCATACAGATATGTTCGCATTAGTTTGCTTTGACTTACGACAGGAAGTTTAGCCATAATAAATACTGTTTGTATGTATACATATGTAACATATGTATGTATGTGTATAAATGTCTGAATATTGTACGATACATAAATAATATAATTTAAACGTAAAACTAAAAACAACAAGGAAAAACGTTAACTTCGGTGGAACCGAAGCTTAAATACCCGTCACACGAATATTTGAATAGTTTAGTGTGATCATCAGTGGCTTATATACATTTCAAAATATATATTCGAAAATAATTACTTTTTCATACAAATGTTAGAAAATAATCAATAAGTTTGTATGGGTGCCTTAGCTAAAAATGGGCGTGGCACCTTGGTTTTGATATTGAATGTCATTACAAGTGTTTTTACCCAAATTTGAGTGAATAGTTTCATAAATAATACCTATTTTAATACAAAAATTCGAGAATGGGCGGTAAGTTTGTATGGGGGCTATATCTAAAAATGGGCGTGGCAGCTTGGATTTGATATTGGATGACATTTGAAGTATTTCTTTCCAACTTCGAGTGACTACATTCATAAATAATAGCTATTTTCATGAAAAAATTAGAAAAAAACGGTAAGTTTGTATGGGGGCTATACCTTAAAATGGGCGTGGCACTTTGATTTTAACACTTGAACTGCTTAGGACTGAGAAAAGCTTAAGTTCCGAGTTTCAGGTCAATATCTTTAAAACTGAGCGAATGAATCGCATAAATACAGACGGACGGACGGACGGACAGACGGACAGACAGACGGACATGGCTAGATCGACTCGTCTCGTCGTGCTGATCAAGAATATATATACTTTATAGGGTCTACGACGTCTCCTTTAATGCGTTACAAACTTTCTGACAAAATGATAATACCCTCCCCACTATGTGTGGCGGGTATAAAAATAATAACAATAAAAATAAAATCTATTTGAAAACAAGTAAAAACGTTAACTTCGGTGGAACCGAAGCTTAAATACCCGTCACACGAATCTTTGAATAGTTTAGTGTGATCATCAGTGGCTTATATACATTTATAAATATATATTCGAAAATAATTACTTTTTCATACATTTGGTCGAAAATAATCGAAAAGTTTGTGTGGGAACTATAGCTAAAAATAGGCGTGGCACCTTGGTTTTGATATTGAATATCATTAATAGAAATGTTTTTACATAAATTTGAGTGAATAGTCTCATAAATAATACCTATTTTTATACAAAAATTCGAAAACGGGCCTTAAATTTGTATGGGGGCTATAGTTAAAAATGGGCGTGGCAGCTTTGATTTGACATTGGATGACATTAGAAGTATTTTTACCCAACTTGGTGTGACTACATTCGTAAATAATAGCTATTCTCATATAAAATTCGAAAATGGGCGGTAAGTTTGTATGGGGGCTATAGTTAAAAATGGGCGTGGCAGATTGGATTTGACATTGGATGACCTAAGAAGTATTTTTACCCAACTTGGAGTGACTACATTCATAAATAAATCCTATTTTCATACAAAAAATCCGAAAAAAAACGGTAAATTTGTATGGGGGCTACACCTTAAAATGGGCGTGGCACTTTGATTTTAACACTTGAGCTGCTTAGGACTGAGAAAAGCTTAAGTTCCGAGTTTCAGGTCAATATCTTTAAAACTAAGCAAATGAACCGCATAAATACAGACAGACAGACAGACGGACAGACAGACGGACATGGCTAGATCGACTCGTCTCGTCGTGCTGATCAAGAATATATATACTTTATTGGGTCTAAGAAGTCTCCTTTAATGCGTTACAAACTTTCTGACAAAATGATAATACCCTCCACACTGTGTGTGACGGGTATAACAAGTAAAAAAGTTAACTTCGGTTGGATCGAAGCTTATATACAATACCTTATATACCAGCTTATATACCACATCCATATCAGACGTGGACAGATCTTTGTGTGCAGCATTTGTATTAAATATTATCTTAAAATACTAAACAAATGAAAAATTAGAAATTCGCGGTCCGATTTCAACCAATTTTAAACTGAAGATTTGGCTCGATATAAGACGCATTTGTCCAATATTTGAAGCCATTAGTTTTATAAAAAAAAATGTTTTTTCTTATAAGAACTTGACAAAATGTTTTATGGGGTCTACGACGCATCCTTCACACTATATGTGGCGGGTATAAAAACATCGGAAGAAAAGTGTACAGATGTGGTACAAATGATATTGATATTAACGACTTGGGACACTTTCTTCACAGCTTGTCGATTAAGACTAAAAGTTCTTTGTCCGACAAAGTAGGTAACTACACAATTTCAGGAGAACAGTTAATTGTTTTTACTGGGTTTAACTGGGAATAGATAATTGAACACCTGTAAAAGTTAATATCCGTAAGGAATACTACAAATATAAATGTAACTCAGGCATTAGTAGCATATCTATTTAAATAAAGAACGGAAAATTCAAACAAGTTGACTGCTTCAACTTTGGGATTGGAAAGGGAACAGTCAGTGTCTTATTTCTCTCACACATTGCCAAAGTTTTTCGAATGTCAGTCTGTTTCAAGAGATTTTATCAAAAATGAGACATCAAAAGTGCCAAAAAAAATTCTATAAAATTGAAAACCAACTGGCGTTGATATTTGATGGAACATATATTCATTATGGAAAAAGTTCCAACAATTTGTTTCCACGTAGGAATTACTCTTGCTTGAAGAGTCTAAAAAGTTTTAAAACCAGGAGACATTTTTGTAGTTGACCGTGGATATCGCGATATACATCGAAAATTGGAGGAAAAAGTTAAGATTTGCCGATATCTTTCAAAAATCATGCGACTGGCAGAAATACTTAGCAGTTAATTTATGAAGGACTATATTCCAGCAGTAAAAAATGAAGATTGTGACTTATGACAATGAAAATAATATTTATCACTACATAGTATAAAACAAAGTCGATTTCTCTGTTTGTATGCTTAAATCTTTAAAACTAATCAACGGATTTTCATGCGTTTTATTTTAAATAGATAGAGTGATTGAAGAGGATGGATTATATTTTGAAAAATTTTGACCCGGGGCCTAATGGGAGCCTTGAAAACTGGGCGCATTTGAATGATGGTTAGTCGTGTTTAGGGGATTTCCTAAGTTTGAACCCAAATTTTTTAAAACAATTTGTATTTAGCCAGCAAATAGAAGCAAAAAAAAAACGCGAGCAAAGCCGCGGGACCCTGCTAGTATTAGATATAATTTAATTTAATTTAATAAAAAAATTTTGTAATTTCTATAAAACAATAATTTTAATAAATACCTATAAGTTAAATAAAACAATAATATTATACAAGTTCTATGGTCACTCACTTACAAAACACCAATTGATTAGCAAAAAAAAAAAAAAAAATTACAATACAATGAGAAGGTAAAATAATAAATAAAACTTATTGTTTTTTAAATACTTAATTTTATTACTGAAGGGTCAAATATATGTTGCGCTTTCTTATTTGCTACCTGCCGCACACACATGATCACTTTCAATTTATTGGCCGACATATGGCAGCCATATCGACATTAGATGGCCGACTGCGCTATGCAAACATTTACTTGTATTTTGAGTAGAAAATTGAAAAAGTTTTTTTGACTTCCACATGTTTTGAAAATATGAAATAATTAGTAGAGAAGGATTTTTGCTTAGTGTACAAAATATTAAACAAGGAAAAACGTTAACTTCGGTGAAACCTAAGCTTAAATACTCCTCACTCAAATCTTGAAAGAGTTTATGTGTGATCATCAGTGACTTAGATAAGACTTCGAGATGGGATGGGTTGATATCAATGGTCAGACGCAATTCAAGTTTAGTATCAAATTTTTAAATCTAAAAATACAGATCTAACATTAATTTTGTTGAAAACATCAGACAATGAGATATTAGTTATAATGGCCCGATCCGTATCAAATCAGTGTTGTGTGCTAATGATGATAATAGATGTGTTTTCACTCTATTTGAAATGAATATATTCATAAATAATAACTATTTTCATATAAAAATTCATATAAAATGGGCGTAGTACGTTTGTTTTGATATTGGACGACATAAGAAGTGTTTTTACTCAACCTAGAGTAAATACATTCATAAATAATGCCAATTTTCATACAAAATATCTAAAATGACAGGTTAGTTTGTATGGTGGGTACACCTAAAAATGAGCGTGGCAGTTTCATTTTCGAACTTAGCTTAGTCGTTGCTGAGAAAAGCTTAAGTTTCAAATTTCAGCATAATATCTTTATATCTTGAACGAAAAGATGCATCGACGCGTTGGCGTCGCAACAGTAATAGAAATTGTACCATGAGTTTGTGAGAATGTTTATATTTTCAAATATATATGGATGTATGGATGTATATACATACATATGTACTATATAGTACATACATATGTAGTATGTGTATGTATGTTTATGAAAACATTTTTGTAATAATATATGTACGTACGTATAAACATATATAATGATTATAATCATAATATTTATTATAAAAATATATACTAGCTGAGCTGCCTGGCCTTGTTCCGATCATGTACATACACCAAATATCAATTGTCTAGTTTAATTATATGCGAAGATTTGATGAATTTCATAAACATATGTACATACATATGTACATGTATTTGTATAAATGAACAAGACCGTTTAATCTAGCCATTTCCATCTGACTGTTTATTTCTACGAACTTTATACTGTCAAGATATAAAGGCATAAGCTTTTCGCGACAACGACTACTTTTTATCTCAAAAACTATGTTACCACGCCCATTTTTAGATACAACCCAAAAACTTACCACCGAAGTTAACGTTTTTCCTTGTTTATTTTGACTTTTTCATTAAAAAAAAAACTTTATTTAAATTGATAAGTAATAAGTAATCATAGTCATCATGTTTCAATCAAAGCCCCGTGAGTGCTTATTACTCACACATTTTGTTTATGAAATTCTCCATCAATTCTGTGAGCAGAAATCCAATAAAAAACAAGAAAAAACGTTGACTTCGGCAGTACCGAAGCTCAAATACCCGCGTCGCATCTTGCTTTTAATATTGGATGCGTTTAGAAGTACATACGATATATAAGAACTATTTTCATACAAAAATCGAAAAAACAGTGGGAAGTTTTAATGAGTGTTATATATAAAAATGAGCGTGGCACCGCGGTTCTGACATACAAACTGCCTAGGATCACAAAACTGCCGCTGGGGCAGTTCCTTCGTGCTTACCCGACTATGCCTTTTGATTTGGATTATTAAAATTAAAATTTAGTAATTAAAACTTTTTATACTCATTAAAAAAAAAAAAAAAAAAAAAAAAAAATATATATATATATATATATATATATATATATATATATATGTATATAACATCTGACCAAAAAAACCGACGACATTAGAGCAAGCAATAATGCAAATTCTTAAAACAAAAGCGAAATTTCGTTTGATTAAAAGATACTGAATATTCAATCTAAGGGTTTCTACTTGGACCATAAATACGAGATATTGGATAAATATGTATGTGTTTAGATATTATATAATAATTTATCGAATTTGTATTATGATGAATTCAAATTAAGCAACAAAATTGTATCTGTCGATACCACAGTCAGAACTATCAGTTCTATAGCAAAAATATATATAAAATTCTAAGGCAAGTACGCGGCGCACTACAATAAATTTATCTTAAGCATTTGATATAGGCGTTAAGTATATATGTACATAAGGGTTGTCCAAATAAGCATGGAACAAAATTTAAAACAAATTTTATTTTATTTTCTGTTGATTTTAAATCAGATAATATTAAATGGGGCTTCGAAGCCCATGAAGTTTCCCATGTATAATGCTTATTTTTTACGGGTAACGATGCTAATTTTCATAAACGGTCATAGAATTTTCTATTCTATTCTAAAGTTAATAAAAAGTATTGTTTTTAGTTTTCTTCTTATTTTTCCGTTTTCGAGTTTTTGTAAAATTCTGTGGAAAATAGTTAATATTTAAAAATTAAAAAATGAACGTCTGAGATTGAATGTTCTACGACCATTTATGAAGAGAAACATCGCTATCCGGTAAAAAAAAAACTTCATTCTCCAGGTATGTACAATAAATCTACGAAAAAGTGTTTCTTTCCCATATAATATGTATGGGAAGCTTTAAGGGCTTTGCGGCACGATTAAATATCATCCGATTTAAAAAAAATACGAGTCATCTTATTTTCGATATAGAACAATCTTAGGGAGTGAGCGTACAAACATTTTTTTGGACCACCCTAATGTACATACAACATATGTATTATATGCAGTGCAGTATATGCTTTCGTTTATTCATTAAATTTTTCAGTATTTCTTTTATTTTTATAAGCGATGATTTCCTGCAATTTTCTTATTTATGGCAACACATTTCAGACGTTGTTGTCATCATCATCAGCAGCAGCAAAGCAAAGCAAAAGTGTTTCATTTTATTTTTAGTTTTAGTTTACAGTTTTTTTTGTATTTTTTTACCAAAAACAAAAACTTTATTAAAAATGTATCTTACATTTCGTATAGTTTTTTTTTTTTTTTTTTTTTTTAATTTAGCGCATTAACATTGTCTTGTATTACTTTAAATAAAAGTATACATAATGTACAATTTTATCATTAAATGATTCATTAGCTGCATTATAGATACAAATGAATCTTTATTCGCTCGTATGCACTTAAATCCGCTGAACTTAGCTGTGAATAATTCATGAGCAAAAATTGTTTTTCGTAGTTAAGAAATCAACGGGGAAGTAATATGTTAACGCCGCGTCTCTAGTTGATGATTCATTGATATATTTCTGTTTCTTTGATTTTTTTGTGGAATTTTATAAAACTAAACAAATCGTATGATTCAGACCGTTTAATTTGTTGTCGTAGGCAGCTGGCTTTCGATTTGTTATTTCATAATGTTGTTGTTGCTGTTATTGTTGTAGTTGTTATACTTTTATTTTTTACCATTTTTAGAAATTCAAAAAGTTCCATGAACTTCCAACGATATACATATCTGTATGTATGTACATATATACATATAAACATACAGATATGTACAGAATTATGTATTTATAAAATTGGGAATTTCGTTTGTAATGAAAAATTATGGGAATTGTTAATTAATCACAAAAAATACAATTATTAACAAATCGACATTTCTATGCATAAGTAGCAAAGTATGAAGGTTTGTTCAAAGACGATCTTTCAAAATTAGGTTCGAACTAGAAAGAAAGCTGCAGTCGAGATACGCTGTATTCACTGATTATGTACCTTATGTTATTTTATTTTAATGTTTCTAGCTTCATTTTCACCATAAATGTTCATACAAAAAGATTTTCTAACTAGTCAAATATATTTTGTTATATTTTTCATTATTTTATGAAGATATAATAGCCATCTTAGATTATTTTCACAGTTTTACAATTGGAACTTTCCCGAATTTAAGATAAACTTAAAAACCTATAAAACTTGTAATATCTGGGAAACAATTACAAAACGACAAGTAAAACTGAATGAATGAATAACCTCGTAAAAGACAGACAGTCGGACATGTCTAAATTTCTCTCGCCGAGCTGATCAAGAATATATATACTTTATGGGATCTACGTCTCCTTCAATGCATTACAAACTTTCTGACAAAATGAAAAAACCCTCCACACTATGTGTGGCGGTTATAAAAACCAGTTCAAAGTTACTCAAGTAATGAACGACAAACTTGTCGATGTTGATGTGCGACGCAACCAACCCACTCATGCGCGCACTCATGAAATTTGAATGCATACAAATATAAGATTCACTGCACTATTATACAAGCATTTTATGCAACTTCATATTTCATAAAAAAAAAAAAACTGACAATCTATTTACGGCACGACCAGACGAACAAGTGGGCAAGAAAAATGTTGTGACTAAATTGACACAACTTTTTGAGCAAAATGCTTGCAATTGAAAAATTGAAAAATGGGTTCAATCATTTTTCAATACAATTTATTGCTAACTATAGGTATCTCTTTATCTCATTTTCTTTATCCTTACATTCTCTGAATCATGATCTTTTGTTATAAATTTAGAATTATTAATATTTATTAAAAAATGAAAATATTACGAATATTTTGGGCCCTTTTAACACAACATATTCGCTTGAATTTTTTTAATAGAAATAGTTATAATAGCAGCAATGTAGATCGTAATGTTTTGTCTAGGTCATCGAAAATCAGACATAAGCAAATACACTTTTTTTTTTAGCAGTAGTTGTGGTATAGCATTCGCAGCCTAATATTTGCCTGAGGGTTACCGCTAGGAGAGCATTTGAAAAAAATATTGATTTTATGTCTAAATCAACTCACTTTCGGTAAGATATGCTATATATGCTATTTTAAAAAGAAAATGTGTGTATTTGAAGTGTATCTGTGAACTCAGTAATTGAGCAGTCACACATAGCTGTCGCTTTTAGCATCTGCATTTCAACGCAAAAATTATTATCGTTGTCAACACTGTTGTCATCAGCGTTGAAGACATCATTTCACTTTCAAAAAGAAAAACGCAACACTCCACTTTTTCACATTTTTAACAATTTTTTTTCTTGTTTGTTCTTCCCCTTTGACAACAAAAAAATGCATATGAAAAATACATAAAGCAAATCAATACAATAAACATATCTATTTAATTTTTTTTCTTAATGACGATAAACAACTTTCAACGAAAAATTTTACCGTCACGGTGTTTTTTTTTTTATTTTAATTTTATCACAAATCAATCAAATTAAAGTTTCACGATATTGCGCAATTTTTCTAAGTCGTTGGCTTAGCCTCATTTTTGTTACAAAACATTTTTATTTTTATTTTACAAGCCAAGACTTTATTGTTAAAAGTATTATTTGTATATTTAAATACAGCTTTACTGCATAATTTATATTTTAAACTGTTTCAAAAGATTATAATAAGAATGCAGCAAACTAGATTTAATTAGAAAAATAATGAAAAGCAAACAAAAAAAAAAAAGGAAAAACAGAAGATTTTTAAAGAAAAAGATAATTTTGAATGTTTTTTAGAATATACTTTACCTAACATAAATTGCTTTATTTATTTATTTTTTCTATTTTTTGCGCTGTACATCATTTATGGATTTATGATACTCTAGATTTGTGTGCATGTTCAAGCAATTTTTAATTATTTTTTATTATAATTAAATTTATTACTAATGCAAACTGCAAAACTTATTAAAAAATGTGTATCCATTCAAATTAAATTGAATTTTTTTTAATAATATACCCGCCACACATAGTGTGAAGGGTATATTCAGTTTATCTGAAAGTTTGTAACGCAATGAAGGACACGTCGCGATTTGCAATCGATTTGCAAATATTCTTATCGCTATTAATAGTAGTAAAAAAAATTGATGCTGCAAAAATTTGGAAAATATGCTCTATCAGCTGCTAAGGACTTTAACGCAATGTACGGCTGGTTTAACTTCTGGCCAACAGTACATAAAATATTACTTCATGGAGAGGCAATAATGAAGAACTCTATCCTTCCAGCTGGTGTGCTTTCCGAAGAACCACTAGAAGGAAGGCATAAAGATTTTAAATCCTTCCGTACAAATTACGCAAGAAAAAACTCAAGGATTGACAATATGACTGATATCTTTCTTTAACCGTCTTTTGATCACTTCAGATCCATTCGTAGTAAGTCAATACGTCAGCAATACATCGCCTAAGAAAAAGGAACTTCCAGCCGAGATCGCTGATATGAGTAATGAAATAGAGTAATATCAAAAGAACTTTAATATCAAAAACTCCAAAAAAATCGAAGTTTCTTATTTCAAAATTTAAAAGGAACAAAAGTGCAAACAATGACGATGTAAAAATTGAAAAATATATTCTACTTTTTAAATAAGTTTTAATATACCCATGTTGTCAAAAGACAACACTAATTTGTTCAAACAAATTATAATACAGATTTTTATTAACTGCAACTCATTTCTTGTTTTTTATCATAAAACTAAGTTGTTTAAAAAAATTTTCAACTTTTCTCTATTGTGCAAAATATGTTGATATTAACAATAAATATTGTTAAAACAAAAAAATAAATATAGCACTCGCCAACAAAAAAATGGTTAATAATTTAATCCTAATTCATAAAAAAGAAAAAACAAAAAAATCGACTAAAAATTGCGGACTGTAAAACGTTTTAATGCTCATGCGCGCGTTTTCGCGATTTCGGACCACTGTGCGTCGTAGGCCTAAAAGCTGAAAATGGGCGTGACACACTTGTTTTGATATTGGATGACAATATAAGTGATTTTTCCCAGTTCGGAGTGCGTACACATATGTCCAAAATAGTAAGTACAATAGCACAACTTCGTTTTATATCGATATATTTGAAGTTTTATTGAATATTTTGTTTTCTTAAAAAAAAAAATACTTCAGCTATAATTTTTGTGAAGAATACAATGTCCTATCTTTATTACTATTCGAGCTGCAGTCGTTCTCCTCGAACCTACAAAATGGTAATTTGACCAATTTTTTTTTACCCTTACTCGCTCAAAATCAAGAGGAGATAGAAAGTTGCAACCTTTTACAAAAATGAAGGCAGACAGTAGTTCTACATTTTGATACCAGATAGAACTTGGTATCTCTTCTAGTTTTCGAGTTATACAAAATAATTCAACAAATTTTGCCATTTTTCATACAAATTGTATGATTTTGAAGGGTTGTAGTTTTTAAAAAACTGAACTGTATTTTATAAGAATATGTATGCATATTTTGGTATCATGTTAAAGGTAATAAAATAACCTTTCAGAAAAGTATACATTTGTTAGGGTTGTTATCATAAATATGAGTAGTAAATTAAGTTTGTTATGAGTGTACTTATTATTTTGTCCAACCATTTTTATTGAGTTTAACGTTTTGACTGAATTGAAACATTGTCCTTTATTTTAATCGATGGTTTTGGTGCTTTAAGGTTTTATCTTGTTAATGCAATGAAAATAATAAACAATTTTTATAATCATATTCAATAAAACTTAAACTATATCGATATAAAACGAAGATGTGCTAGTGTACTTATTATTTTGGCCATATGTGTATATATACAAAAATTGGAAAATGGGTGGTCATTTTGTTTTCTACTGAAGATACCCGTTTACACTTTGTGAAACGAATATAAAAACTTGAACTCACCTTTAACGCATGAAGACATAAAACGTGCAGCATATGAATCAAAAACACTAACAATGCTTGTACCAATGCCACGAGTGCTTCTTTCGCACCACTGTGCTTCTGACGTTGAAGGACGTTTACGATTATTGGTAGCTCTGGCGACATCTGTTGCTGTTGTTGTTGATATTTGATTATTATCAAAACGATCTTTACGTCCAAAAAGACGTGTGTTTTTGTTGTTATTATTATGATTATTATTATTATTATTATTGTTATTATTATTTAAGGCGTCTAAATCATCTATATTATTACTGTTATTATTATTTGTTATGCACTTTTGTTGTGCGCATTTACTGTTAAAGCGCTGCATTGTTTCATCTAAAAAGAGTCAAAAGAGAGAGAGAGAGAGAGAGAGAACGAACGTGAGAGACTATTAGTTTATTATAAAAGAAAGAGCGCAAATTTTTTTTACCAAAAATATTACGAATCAAATTATCAAATTTTTTAGTCATTACACTTTTTAAGCGCGTTTGTCACTAAAAAACACTACGGTTTCATATCGTAATGTATTTATTTTTTTTTAATTTTTGTTTTCTTAGTAATCCTAACGAAGCACAATGAAAGAGCATCTCACTGCTTCAACATATGAAAACGTTCTAAAATGACAAACGAGTCACCAGAAGATATTGTAACTCTACAAAAACCTTTGTCAAAAACATTGACTTCGGTGGAACCGAAGCTTAAATACCCGTCACACGTATTTTTGAAGAGTTGATGTTTGATCATCAGTGGCTTAGATAGAATTTCAAGATGGGATGGGAGGGGGGTCAATGGTCTGATACAACTCAAGTTTATACACAAAATTGGTGTCAAACTTTAAGCTAAAAATAAAGATATATTTGTAATTTTTTTTTTTTTAAATATCAGACAATGAGAGGTAAGTTTGAATATAGCTATACGCTTTAGTGACCCGATCCATATCATATTGGTGGTGTGTACATAGGATGATATTTAATGTGTTTTTACTCAATTTGAAGTGAATACATTCATAAATAATACCTATTTTCATACAAAACTGGGCGGTAAGTTTGTATAGGTTCTATACCTAAAAATGCGCTTGGCACCATGGTTTCGACATTGGATGACAAAAAAGTGATTTTACCCAATTTTGAGTGAATATACTATACATAAATAATACATTCATAAATAATACAAAATGTATAACAACACCAAAATTCGAAAATTTGTGTGGGGCTATAACTAAAATGGGCGTGGCACCTTAACTCTGACATACAAACTTCCTAGGACCAAAAAAAGTTTAAGTTTAAAATTTCATGTCCATATCTTAAAACCATTCTGAGTAAAACGCATCGCAACAGACAGACAGACGGACATGGCTAAATCGATTCGTCTCATCGAGCTGGTCAATAATATATATACTGTATGGGGTCTCCGATGCCTCCTTTAATGCGTTACAAACTTTCCGACAAACTGATAATACCCATTACGTTATGTGTGGCGGGTATAAAAAAAAAAGAAAGAAATCGAAAACAATAAAATAAATTAATAAATGTGATATCCCATACAATTGAAATGCGATTGAATGACGAAACTTTTTGTGTAAAAATAAAACAAAACAAAAGCTTAACAACAACTTTTATTGCGTTGTAGTTGAATCATCATTCTCATCGTTTATGATAAGAATTGTGTCGTAGTTGTATTGTAATGAAATAAAAATACAATAAAAAAAAAGGAAAAACGTAAACTTCGGTGGAACCGAAGCTGAAATACCCGTTACACAACACTTTTTTTGGTCAAATTTGTATGGACGCTTTATGTCATATAAGCCTGATCCTTATTATATCGAAAGTGTTCACTTAGGCGGACATTGAAATTGATTTTAATAAATTTAAATTGGATTCATCAGAAAAAATAAATGTTTTCATACAAAAAATCGAAAATGGGCGGTAAGTTTGTATGGGGGCTATACCTAAAAATGGGCGCGGTGCCTTCATTCTGACATACAAGCAGCCTAGCACTAAAAAAGCTTAAGTTTAAAATTTCATGTCAATATCTTAAAAACATTCTGCGTAAAACGCATCGCAACAGATAGATAGACAGACAGACAGACAGACAGACAGACGGACGGACGGACAGACAAACGGACATGGCTAAAACAATTCGTCTCATCGAGCTGATCAATAATAAATAATATATATGGGGTCTCCGATGCTTCCTTTTATGCGTTGCAAACTTTCGGACAAACTGAATTTACTCGTTTTACATAGTGTAAGGGGTATAATAAACCTATACCAAACCAAAAGTCCTAAAGAAAGTCTATCCATAAATATTTCTTTATATTAATTTCTTCGGAAATTAGTGGTACTTGTTCATCTTTTTTTTATTGAAAATAATTCTTTTGTTTTATTTTCATCTGATTACCCAGTGAACCAAAAGCTCGTAAAAGATATCGTAAGCGATACTTACGCGAAAGAAAAGCGAAAGAAAAGCGAAAGAAACTGTCGAAAAAACACACGCAAACGATTCGAAAACGATTCATTCGTCGCTCAGTTTGTGGCAGTGAAAGTTTCGTTTTCGAACTATCGCACACGATTCGTCTGCGAATCGAATTAGTGTCGTATACGAGACTTTTACGATATCGTTTGCGACTCACTACAGTAGTCGTATGCAAGACTCTTACGATGTCGTATACGAGACTTTTACGATATCGTTTGCGACTCTAACTCTCGAAAGAAACTATCGAGAAAACACTCGTTTTCGTTCTCGAACTAACGCGCAAGATTCGTTTTCGAGACTTTTACGATATCGTTTGCGAGCCTTTTACGACACAAAAAAATTAATTATATTCATTTTTTTTTTTTCGCGGCAAGCAACCATCCTAGGGGCTCATCTCCTTCTCTTTCCAATTATTATTATTGTTTTTTGTTAGAACCATTAGTTATTTTTTGTTTCAATTATAGTCAAGATTTTATTATTTTTGTTCCATAGTATTTCTAAATACATTTTATTTTATTAATAAAACTTATTAAAATTTCAACTTACTGCCTCGCCCGGGGTTTGAACTCGAAGCTTACATCTTATATCATTATACCCACTATACCATATAGCCCCCAAACAAAGTCACCACCATTTTCAAATTTTTTAAGAAAATATTTGTCATTCTGTCCTTTGCTTAAAATTTTACTTCATTATTGTGTCTTAACTTTGGTTGTATCGGACTATTGACTTCAAGCCATCCCTTTTCCAAATTTTACCTAAGCCACTAATGATCATAAATAAACTAATGCAAGATGTGGCGGGTATTTGAGCTTCGGTTCTACCGATGTTAACGTTTTTCCTTGTTTTTTTTTTTGTTTCTTAACAGAATGTCTAAAATGTTGTTGGATAGAATCCATATAACATGTGCACACATCGAAAGGTGCAAAATATAAAAACAAAATAGTTGTACGACATTAAATAACAAAATATATAAAAAAAAGTATTATTTTGAAAATCACGAATCAAATTTGATAGCAGTAAACTACCAATTCTGCTCAGTGACATAACTAGTTAATATTTTTTATAAACAAATTTACGTGATCCAATTTTATTATTTTATATGTTACATATTTGTATACTTGTATATCTCCAATAATTAAAAAAATTATATATAGTATGTACGCTCTTCCTTTTTTTTATTGTCTATTTTATTTGCAATCAGTCCAATTGTGGACTATAATCAAATTTTATAACTAGCATACAAATTGACATTATAACATAGTTTATTTAGGATGCGGTTTGGCTAGGGAGAAATTCAAATGAACACTGAACAGACCCAGTACAAGTACCTCATAACGATTGACGGTTTGGAAGATCCGAGGGATAAGTTCGTTTCAGTGTACGCTGCGTATTTAGGTTAAGAAGGTTTCTTGCCAAAATATTGGGATGTATATTAAGTTTTCCGAAATAATTTTCGGTCTGATGTGCAATCTCTTCTACAACCGTTGGTAGTCTTAGTTCTTTATGTAATACGCTCTTACTAAAATCACAGTATTAAAGAAAGGTGGTTTTATACGGAATCATTATATGTTTGTTAGAAAATCTAAAAAAAGTGGCCAAGTTCCCTAGAAAATCATTTGAAAAATATTTTTGCATTTTTTTTTTTGTTCAAAAAATCAAAGTTTTTTTTATCTAACTCAAAATGTAGAGGAGTTGCCACCTCTTTTTGTTTTTGAGCTATATAGGTTTAGGTAAAACAATAATAAAAACTAGAACAAATTTTACGATTTTGCACTGCACTACTATTTTGCTGAACATTGCTGTATGTATGGAACGTTTGAATGCTAATAGAACTGCGTCACTCTAATGATGAACATAATAAGCGAAGTATAAAATATTAAAAAAATATATACCTATCTTAATCGAAAAAGAATCAATTTGATTGCTTCAATTAAAATAATAAACAAAAGTATAAAAAAAAGCCAACAAAAATAAAAAGAATTATTTTGACAAAAACGATGCAATTACGTTTGATTTTGGTAAATAGATAAATTAAACAAAAACAATTACTCATATCAGTTGGGTGTTAGTGGCCAATAATTGAGGTTAAGTTTAAGGTCAACATATTTTGGCATACACATATGTTTGCATATGTTGGTAGCCAGAAATGGCATTTACTCACAAATATGCGCATAAGTATTACGCATACATTTGCTATTAAACGAATACTCACATTCAGCACATTGAAGTTCAGCAGCAGAATAAGTGAAAACAAGGAAAAACGATAATTTTGGTTGAACCAAAGTTTTAAAACCCGTCATACGAAATTTTAGTGACAAAAACTCGAAAATTTGAGGAGACTTTGTCTAGGGACTTAATGATTTAATAAACTTTTTACAGGTATACTATAGTTACCTGATCCTTATCAAATTTATACTGTACACAAAGAATACCATATCAAAGGTTTTTATCATATTTGAAGCAATTAGTTTAATAAATAATAATTTTATGCCCTGTACCCAAAGGGTAAAAGGGTATATTAAGTTCGTGCGAATGTTTGTAACAGACAGAAGGAGGAAAGACCCCACAAAGTATATATAGTCTTGATTAGCATTTGAAGAGGAGTCTGTCCTGCTATCTGCCGTATGAGAGAGATTATCTCGGACACTATAAGAGATAGGGCCAATATATTCGAAATTTACACTCTCCTAAACCGTCAAGTGTGCACTTGCAAACGGCTTTTCTCTAGCCCCATTTTAAGTTGTATCCCCATACAAATCTACCCCAAACATTTGGATTTTTGCATAAAAATGTCATTGTTTCTTATTCCAGAAAGTCTTAATTTAGTATAAATTATGCCTATGATAGTCCCAAAATGGGTAGGTCCAACAAAATTTAAAATGTAACCCCCCATAGAAATGTGCCGCATTTTTTAAGATTTTGTATGAAAATCCAATTCAATGAGGTATGGTAGTAAGATAGTACTTAACTTAAGGTACATTAAGATTGGGTACAGAGTATCTTGTATTCGAGCATAGTCGACTTCAGCGTTCTTTCTTCTTTTTTTTTTTTATATGTTAAAATCGAGGTCGGGACTCTCTGTTGCTCTGTTGTGTCTGCATTGCTTTGTTAAGCCTTTATACGTTTATGTATTTGATATCTTATTACACTCTTTATCATGTATCTCCAGCTGCTTCTGTCTTTGTTTCGTTTCGTTTTTTTTTTTTTCTTTTCTTTTTTTTCAGATACTTTGCGCATACGTCGCATTTTTAAGTCATTGTTCACCGCATGTACACGAACGTATCTGTATCTGCAAACTCATTGAATAATTTCTTGTTGCCAAGCTCAGTTTTTCTTTTTTGTTTTCTTTGGTATTTCATAAACTCGTGTGTATATTTCTTCCTTTTCAAAATAAAGTCTTCTTTTTTCGGTTCACTCTTTGGGTATTCATTGGATTCATTGAACATTATGCTTTTGCGCTTTGCACAGGTAAAAAGTCGGGGAGGAGGGCGCACGTACATAAATGAGATCGCGTTAATTCACACGAAAATTATTGACTATTGTGAACAATTATTATTGAATTTATGGATTGCAAAACCTTATTTATAAGAACGAAACAAAATGTCTAGTTTACAATTTTATGGAACGGAAATCTAGTGGTCGATATTCATTCGTTAACTTGATAAAAAAAAAAAACAAGGAACAATTTTAACTTCGGCGGAACCGAAGCTCAATTGCCCGCAATATCTGGGCTTAGTTTATTTTTGATCATCAGTGGCTTTGGCAAAATTTGGAGAAGGGCTGGCTTAGAGACAGTAAGGTGGTCAAATGTTAACCTAAGGATGAAGTAATAAGCATTTTCTTGAAAAAAAAAAATTAAAAAATGGTTGCTGACTTTGTATTGGGGCTATATGTTATAGTGGGCTGATCCTTATAATATCAGTAGAATGTACAATATATAGGATGACTTTAGAAGTGTTTTACCCCATTTCGTGTAAATATATTCATAAATAATATCCACTTTCATACAAAAAGTCGAAAAAAAACGGCAAGTTTGTATGGGGCTATGCCTTAAAATAAGCGTGGTATTTTCATTTTAATACTTGAACTGCGTAGGACTGGGAAAAGCATAAGTTTCGTGGTGAGGTGAATATCTTAAAACTTAGCGGATGAAGACGGACAGACAGACGGATATGGCTAGACCGACTCTTATCGTTGTGCTGATCAAGAATATATATACTTTATAGGGTCTACGATTTCTCCTTTAATGCGTTACAAACTTTCTGACAAAATGAAAATACCCTCCACACTATGTGTGGCGAATATAAAAAATGCAAAGAAATTTTCGTGCTTATATTGTCTTCTCTAATCCTCTTTCTCTCTCTCTTTCTTTCTCTCTCTCTCTCTCTCTCTTTCTTTCTCCGGCAAGCTTTATTACTGTGAGTGTGTGAATTATGTGCATGGTTATTTGCGATACGGAAGAGTTGAATTATACATATGTACGAAATGAGCTTTTATTGTACACAGTAAACATTCAGCTGTACTCACTGCGAACTCATTTGTGCTGATCTATTTCGCAAAAATAATTAAGGCTTTGGTTGCATTTACATATTCCATTACTTTGATTAATGATCTTTGTGTGTAGTACTTTTTGTAAATTTAATTTGAGAGTAAATGCCTTGCATGCTTTTTTTACTGAGTGTTCATGCGAATGTTAAATTTGCGAATGCGAATTTCATGCGAATATGAAACGAACTTTCACAACAGTTTATATATGTATGCTGGCGCCAATGTCTTAGATGATAGTAATGGCGATGATATGAGTTTTGCTTAGAATGATCAAAATAATTATTAAAAAACAAAAATACTGTTAAATATTGATGTTAATTTATGTTTAAACGCGCAAACAAATCGAAGTGTTCGTAAACTTACTCACGTGTATCATTTCGTTTTGAAAAAAAAAAAAAAAAAAAAACAGAAAGCAGGAAAGAAAATTATATAAAGAAAAGCGTAGCAGTAAATTGCGCGAAAATTAAATTTCCGCGCAGATTTCCGCTTTGGCAAAGCGGTGAGGCGTGGCACTATAGTACTGTGTTGTAGCATTGCACTTTGTTGTACGTTGCCAATTGTCGTGTGTAATTTTGTTGCATTTAAGTAAAAATTATGGCACAACAAACGCATACAAACTGAGATGAACTGAAACTGAACTGGAAATAATAAGTGTATTTATTTGCTAAACTTTTGAATAAAGTTTAAATTTAATTTGTTTGTTTTTTTTTTTTTTAACGGCAAACAGGATTTTTTTACGTTTTAACTGTTTTAGCATTTCTTTCAACTCTGCTGATATTTCATAAATCAAATATTAACAGGTTAGCGTCCCCAAATTAAAAAAAAAAAAAAAAAAAAAAAAAAAAAAACAAAAACAAAATAAATAAAAAACAAAATAAGACACATAAAGTTAGTTTGATTTGTTTTCATTTGATTTGACTCGTAAACGGGTATATGTGTGTATAGAACCGATCTAACAGCGTAACGCTAAATACAACAGATTTTTGATGTACAATCTCCATTGACAAAAAAAGAAAAACAAATATTATTATAAGGCGCGCTAGGCACGAACTGGTACCTTTCGATTTATTTTACTTCGATTTTGCCAGTAAGAATCACACACAAATTTAACGTTGAAGATTTTTGTTAATTTTAACACTTTTGTTTATTGAGAAATGCTTTTCAATGAAAGTGAAAAAATAAAATGAAAAAAAATATAAATTTTAGTACTTAAAGTAAACGTTTTTCTTAAGATTTTAATTTAAATTATTTTTAATTCACAATATACACTTCCGGTCTTACATAAACACGTAAACGAAACATATCAATTGTGAAGTAGCCAAATACTGTTTCAAATCAGCTGTTTAAGCATCAAGCTTTTAACTATGCAATTGCAATAAAGTTTTTCTTGTATTTTTCAAAAGCCGGAATAGACAGACGAATTTATTGTGTTGCATTGTTATATTGTTTTATTATTGTACAATAAATACCATAAATAAAAGAGGGAAACGAAAGTTCTAGCCTTTTAACCAGGTATTATCAGTTTGTTGGAACGTTTATAACACATTAAAGAAGGCATCGGAGAGGGTAAAACTCGATCAATCCATGTCCATTCATATGCTTCTGTTTGCTTCAGGTTTCATTCGGCTAGATTAAACTAATACTATATTTAAACTTAAGCTTTTCTCGTAATGAATATAACATTTATCGAAACCAGAGTGCCACGACCGCTATTTAGTATATTAAAAAATTAATTATTTATGAATCAATTCAATCCAAATTTATTGTCAATCTAAGTTATTACTTTTTTCAAGAAAAAAATTTTAGTTTCTTCATTTTTCGCTTGATTGTAAATATACGATTATATGCCTCTTACAAGCACATCTATGTTATGTACATACATATTATAGTATATAAAACATAGTGGCCAAACTTGGGTTGTATGGGATCATTGTCGCCTATATATATATATGTATATATTTATATATTTATATATGTAGATATATATACATATTTACATGCAAATGTAAGCACTACATATATATTTTATTTATTAAATTTTAATAGAACAAAGCAAAACAAAAAAGCAAAAAAAAAATCATATAAAAACAAAAATATGATTAAATTTTATGTTTAAATTTAATGACAAACAATATTTTAATATATTTGTACATACAATAAATTAAATTAGCTTTATGTATACATTTTCCAATATTTATGTTGTAAAATTTTAACATTTTTTAACATTCAAATAGAAATTGTCTACAAATTTATAGTTTACATACATACACACATACACACATACATACATACATATGTACACGCGTACTCCCAAGTGTGGATTTCTCTGATATAAGAGATGTCTAATATTTCTGATATGTATGACTTATGTAATGGTTTTTTTTCTTTTCAATGTTTCAATGTTGCTGACGTGTACTTCCCTAAGATATTTGTATTGCTTTGTTTTTGTTATTTTTATACCTGTCACACATAGTGTGAAAAAGGTATATTGAGTTTGTCGGAAAGTTTTTAACGCATTAAAGGAAGTATCGAAGACCCTGTAAAGTATATATATTCTTGATCACCTCGACAAGACGAATCGATTAAGCCATGTCCGTCTGTCTGTCCGTCTGTCTGTCTGTCCATCCGTCTGTTTGTTGCTGTGCGATATCTACATTTTTAAGAATAGTTTTAATTTGTTTAGTATAGTATTTTATTTTATTTTTTTTTTTTTTAAATTATTTATTTATGTTAAGCATTTCACTGAAGAAACTTTAAACATATTTATGAAATCTAAAAACGTGACAAGACCTTAAAGTGTTAACTTTAGATATAATAAGTTATGTTACTATTGGAGTCTTTTGCCGCGTAGGTAGATCATCTGGGTGGAGTCTCTTGAGGCGCCTTCTGCATGTGTTGTTAGCGAGAGCCGAAGCCAATGGGTTAATGTGATCACGTAGACGATCGTTGTATCTGGAGCTGTGTCGATTTATTTCATCAAAGACTAATGGCACATCTAAGTCGTTGCTAATGACTGTGTTATGAACAAACCACGGGGCATTGCAGATAAATCGTAGAGTCTTATTTTGCATTCTTTGTACACGCTCAATATGGGTTTTCGAGGCAGTGCACCATAGTTGCATCCCATATCTCCACGATGGCATAATAACCATATCAAATCTTCAGTTTAAAATTGGTTCAAATCGGAGCGCGAATTTCTAATTTTTCATTTGTTTAGAATTTTAAGATAAAATTTAATACAAATGCTGAACACGAAGAAATATCCACGTCAAATGATTTGTGACAGGTATATAAGCTTCTGTCCAACCGAACATATGCGTGAGATAAAAAATGTATTAAACGTTCTTTGAAATGTATGTAAGTAAAAAAGAGAAACGAACAGAAAGCATAACAGCCCGTTAAAAACCTTCATAATTTTCTTCTTGGCTTCGAAAGACTACGTACGTATGTATATATTTTATAATTTTGTTGTACAATCATGACTCAGAAAATGATTACATTGAATTTTAGCTGAAACATTCGATTATTCTCTATTGGAATTTTAACAATAGCAATGGTAATTGTCGAAAAAGGTACAGAATTCCACCAATCCCATTGCAATCGGGAATGGATTTGATTCAAACTGTAACGAAATTAAAACTCAATACATATGTACTTCTTATACTTTATGCTTTATATGTTCTTCTGTTCTCCTGTTGCCTGTTACATAACTTAATACAAACATTATATAGTCTTCCAGCCTGCAAGTAAAGGGTATTCAATCTTCACACATATGAAAGTTCAAAAGCGTTCCACTCATGTAGAAGAAAAAGATTCAAGAGTTTATTCGCTACAATTCTTTATTTATAAATGTACGGACGAGTTTATAAACGCGAATTCGTTTTTTTATACCCGTTACACATAGTGTCTGTCTGTCCGTATGTCTGTCTGTTGCGGTGCGTTTTACTCAGAATGTTTTTAAGATATTGACATGAAATTTTCTGTGAAAATTTTTTACTCGATACTTGCTTTGTAGTAATTTTAAATCAGTTTCAAGCTGACTTTTGCGCGGTGCGGTTTCATAATGGCAAAGAGAAAGTTAACGTTGCTGACAATTAAAGAAAAAGCTGACATTCTAAAGAAATTAAGTGCTGGATTTTCCATCAACTCCTTAGCCAAAAGTTTTCACGTGCATAGATCAAGAATAACTCGTGTTAAGAAAAATGAACACACCATAAAAAAGTTCGACACTTAAACGTTCAAAGTTTCCAAAAATGGAAAGAGCATTGTTCAAATGGTTTGCAAATCAACGAGCAAAGAAGTTGCCAATCACATCAAATATGCTCAAGGAAAAGGCCAAATTACTGCAAGCCAAAATCCGTTAAAATTCGAGTGACTTCCATGATAGCAATTTCAAAAAAAAGACGTGGATTCCGGAGACTCAAAATATGTGGGAAAAATTGTCGAATAAGACTGGTTCTGTTAACCCAGTTTTGCAAAAACTAAACGCAAGAATTGCCGATTTAGGTTAAAAAAATGAACAGATTTACAACGCTGATGAGTTTGGCCTGTTTTGCAAGCTTTTGCCCGATAAAACTCTTGTGCGCTCAAAAGAAGCTTCCGCTCCTAGACATTGAATCAGCAAAGAACGAATAACTTTTCTTGCTTGTACGAATGCTGCTAGAAATCATAGAGTTAAATTAATGGTTATTGGACAATCGTCAAATCCACGTTCATTCAAGAATTTTACTGAAATGCCGGTTGTCTACAAAGGGAGTAAAAGTGCTTGATGACGTTGGCCCTATTTGAAGAATGGTTACACGGAACATTTGTTACAGAGGTGTGTACATTTCTGGCCCTCAAAACATTCCTTTCACTATCTAAAAATTTCTTAAGTCTGCAGGTAAAAGAATTCCTGCGTGGCAAAAATCTTCCCGATAACGTTTTTTTACTTATTGATAATGCCCCATGCCATCCCAAAGAAGGCGAGTTACAGAGTAATGATAGTGGTAAAGTGGTTTTGTGCTTGCCTCCAAACTGTACAGTTCTTATACAACCCATGGACCAGAACGTTATAAGGCTTACGATAATGAACTACAAAAAAAAAAAGCCTCTAAAGTCACATTGTTCATCGTGGGAAAACACAAAATGTAGAGCACACCGATGATGACCTAAGCGACGATGTTGATGAAGAAACCGACGACGTGGTACACAGTACAAAGAAAGTTACACCGGAGGAGACTATATCAGCATTTAATATTTGCTTAGAATGGGCGGAGCAAAGCAATGTTTCCTTAGAGGATATTATGACGCTCCAGAAACTGAAAAGCAGTGTGGTGCTGAAAAAGCAAGTTTGCACAAAACAAACAAAAATATTAAATTTTTTCAGTTCGACGTAAAATGTGTACTTAATTTTTTGGAATTGAAATATTAAACATAATAATAACATAATAATAATTCTAAGCAGATATGTACGTAAAATTGTATGGAAAATAATAGCTCGGTCCCTGCGACAACCTCGAAACGTGCACCGAACCTGGTTTTCATTACGTGCAAGAATCGAGATACTACTGTATATAATTATATATTTTCCTTTTGTCCAGATTGAGCCTCGCACTAAAAATTAATCAAAATGTGAAATAAGTTATGCAGATTTTATTTTCATCGATAGATAAAAATAAAAAAAATAACAAAGGCCTATATGGAATTTGAACCAGGGCTACATACTAACCCTAAGGCTGCAATAAACTTGTAAAATTCGGCAGGGAAATTACTTTTTAAAGCAGATAGAAAATTGTTTTTTTTTTTTCACAGCAATGCTGCTCTGTCCTTAGCTCTTCTCTACTTGTCTGTTCAGATAGACAGTTGCATAGACATAGATTAAAGTCGAGCTACAATAAAATAGAAATCTAAAATAATTTCTTAAATGACGAAAGAAAAAAAAAATCGCCAAACAGTTATGGCAAATTTTGATGTACACTAACAGCTGCCATAATTTATTTTTAAACTTTTTTGTTTTTCTTTTTTTAAGCACAAGAGAAAGTGAATAACCCAAATAGAAAAAAGGAAAAACGTTAACTTCGGTAGAACCGATCATCATGATCATCAGTGACGTAGATTATATTCTGCAAAGGGGTTGGGTGGGGAAAACTCAAGTTGGGGCTCGAATTAGAAGCATATATGTTAAATTTTGGAAGGTAAGTTTGTATGGGGTCCGTCAGATTGGAGTGAACAAATTCTTAGATAAGAACTGATTTTATACAAAATCTCAAAAATAGACAGTATATTTGTATGGGGACTATACCTAGAAATGGGCGTGGCATCTTGGTTTTTTTTCTTTTTAAACACTGGGAACAATGCTGCATTAAAAATATCAAAATTATTTGATTCTATCAAAAAGATATGGAAAACATAATTTTTAAATGTTTTAACTGACGGACAGATGGACAGACAGACAGACATGGTTAAATCAAATCAAGATTTTATTTGTCTACCTAAAATTATTATTATAAACTATAAAAAACATATCCGTCTGTCCATAAACATTAAATTCTTAACACTAATTTTCAGCAGAAAAAGGGAGTGCAAAGATTAGACTGCAGACACTTGCAAAAATTATACTTAAGAGACAAACCTTGAAAAAAACGGCACACAAATTTCGCAAGGTTGTCGTCTCTGCCGCAAAAAAACAAAAGAAAACAATTTAATATTTAACAAAAACTTGATACTTTTCACACAGAAAAACAAAATAAACAAAAAAAAAAAAGCTATTTTTAAATGCACATATTTTACTTTGCAGTTTAAATTTTTTCTTTTATTTTCAACTGACATTGACAGCGCTTTCTTTTTTGCGTAAATAACAAAGTAAAAACCTACATAAATGTGTACATAAATATTCACTAAGAAAATAATAATTAAAAGACCAAAATCATTCCAAAAAAATATAAAAAATATTTTATTTAATACTGTCGACATTTAAATGCGCTGCATAAAGGGCAACGATTACAAAATAGGAACCAAACGAATTAATAAACGGTCGAAATCGGACGGACAGACAGACAGCCAAAGACCAAATTGAAAAAAGTGTACTTCATGGATTGCGATTATTGATCTCTGATAATCTTCATTAACTCATTATTTTTCAGATTTTGTGATTGGCTTTTCTGGGTGTTAGTGTTAGGCAGGTTTTTAGCCTGCCTAGCTACTAAGCCTAATCTAACCTATATAAATTTAAAAAAAAACAGATATGTACATTATTTTTACAAAAACCAAAACAAAAAAAAAAAAAAAACAAGGAAAAACGTTAACTCCGGTGGAACCGAAGCTTAAACACCCGTCACACGATTTTGAAATTGTTAATGTGTTATCATCAGTGGCTTAATTAGAGCTTTGAGATGGGATGGGACGGGATCAATGGTCTGATACAACTCACGTTAAGACGCAATACACCAACATCAAATTTTAAGCTAAAAATACAGATATTCAAAAAAAAAATTCAGTAAATAAATGGTATGTTTGTGTGGGGCATATGCCAAAAAAATGGGCGTGGCACCTTGGATTTGATATTGGATGATACTAAAAGTGTTTTTACCCAATTTGGAGTGAGTACATACATGAAAAATAACTATTTTCATACAAAAAATCGAAAAAAATGGTTTGTATGGGGCTACACCTAAAAATGGACGTGGAACTTTCATATTCAAACTTGACCTGGTCGTTGCCGAGAAAAGCTTAAGTTTCGAATTTCAGCTTAATATTTCTAGTAGTCTCCGAGTACATCGCGTTCAAATAAACAGACAGACAGACATGGATAGATCGACTCCTCTCGTCGAGCTGATCAAGAATGAATATATATATATATATATATATATATATATATATATATATATACTTTATGGGGTCTACGACGTCTCCTTCAATGCGTTACAAACTTTCAGACAAACTGAATATACCCTTCACGCTATGTGTGGCGGGTATAAAAAATGAAGCTCTTCAATACTTTTTAGTGTAGTGTATACATGTTCTTGTATTGTATATGAAATGCAAAAAACAAAACAACTCAAAAACACTAGAACGTGACCTTACAATGCTATTGATGTTGTAGTTGTGGTTGTGGTTGTCGTTGTTAGTGTTTTTGTTATTGTAGGCTCTGCGTGAGAAACTTTCATTTTCAACTAATAACAAAAAAAAAAAAAAAAAAAATAAACAAACAAAAAAAAAAAACACAAGTGAAATTTTATCCAAAACTGAAAGTCAAACGCAATAGATAAAATTTAAAAAATAAAAAAAGAAAAATAAATAAAAAACGCACAAAAAAAAATTGTCCAATGTGAACCAAATTTTTTCAACAAAAGAGAAAAGTGGTTCCCAATACTATCAAGCACATTTACGAAACAGGAAGCAATTAATTTTTCTCGAATTTGTTTAGTTTAAGGGTACCATACTGCATATATTTATGTATAACTTTTAATGCGATAGAAAATTTTAAAATACTTTTTGCAATTATTTATCTCCGAACAGTAACCTCTCCAATCCATTTAATTGTATACACATATACAAATTATGTTAAACGTTATGTCAGACGCAAATTAACAAGAAAAAAAGGAAATATTGGTATCAATTTTTAAGCAAAAATTACAGAAATATCGATAATTTTCTTGAAAATATCAGACAATGAGAGGATAGTTTGTATAGGGCTATACGCTACAATGGCCCGATCAGTATCATATCAGTGGTGTGTACATACACATGATATTAGATGTGTTTTTATCCAATTAAAAGTAAATACATTCATTAATAATTCCTATTTTCATAAGAAATTTTGAAAATGGCCGTCAAATTTTTATGGGGGCTACACCTCAGAGTGGGTGTGGCACTCTTAATTTAACATACAAACTACCTAGGAATGAGAAAAGTTTAAGTTTCGAATGTCAGCTTAATATCTTTAAAACTAAGGGAATGAATCACCTTGCAACAGACGAACAGACAGACAGACCGACGGACATGGCTAGACCGACTCGTCTCATCGAGCTGATCAAGAATTAATATACTTTATGGAGTCCATGACCGACAAACTGAGCATACCCATTTACACTATATGTAACGAGTATAATAAGTAAATATATAAATAAAATAATGGAAGTCTGACAAAAGTTGGTCCTATTTTTGTGAACTTCGTGATAACGGGTGAAGTTCAATGATCTGATATAATCCAAGATTAGACACAATAATGATATCAAATTTTGAGCTAACAACACAGTGGCTATATGCTCCTTCTCATATTGCTTTTGTACACATGGGATGACCTTAGAAGTGATTTTACCCATGCAAAGAAGTCGTTACCGAGAGAAACTTAAGTTTGAAATTTCTTTTTTTGTTTTTTTTAATTATTTATTTGTGTTGAGCATTTCACTGAAGAAACTTTAAACATATTTGTGAAATCTAAAAACGTGACAAGACGTTAAAGTATTAGCTTTTAGTATAATAAGTTATGTTAACATTGGAGTCTATTGCCGCGCAGGTAGATCATCTGGGTGGACTCTCTTAAGGCGCCTTCTGCATGTGTTGACAAACTGAATGTACTCGTTTACTCCACATGTAATGGGAATAAAAAAAATAAATAAAAAGCGAAACACTCTCTCTTCGCTCTCCTTTTCTGGGCAGGTGTTGCAGAATTATAACTCAGTACGTGCATGAAATTAAATACAAATTTTCATATACAAAAGCATGCAGGAGTCCAAAATCAAAAGCACAGCTTACGAGTAAATGAACGTGCAATGCAAAATGGGTGAGTATGGTACACAGCTAACATTCAGTTGTACTTTCTATGTACTAACAGTTCTCATTAATTTAACAATATCAATTTTTGCTTTGCTGTTGTGTAGAACCATGCGATTTGTATTATTGGATTGTTTATTTGTGTTTAGTCGTTGTACTATATGTAGTTCTTGTTATTTTCTCGGAGTGTTGCCATGCCATAGCACACAACCCACTCAATCATTCGATTGCTCTGCAAAATTGACTTAATTTTCTTTTTCTTTTCTTTTTATTATTTGTGTCCAAATCTTTAAAATTTAAATCAATATGAAACGAAACAATATTCCAAATAATTTTTTTATTTTGCATTCTTTAACTCTTAACACTCCTACTACTCGGGCGTATTGTATACATTTTTTTGTTGACGCAATTTTTTTCCTATATATGATAGAATTTTCTATTATGTAGATACGTCAAAACTTTCCTTCTTATAGATTAATCTCATAGAACATTTCTGGCATTTCGAACAGTCACAAAAATTGTGTCTTTAATACTTGTGAGTGTTTTTGATAAAATAAAGATTTTTTTATACCCGTCTGTCTGATGCAATAGGTTTTACTCGGAAAGTTGTAAAGGTTTTGACCTGATAGGTATAAGCCCCCATACAAACTTACCACTTTTTATACCCGTTACACATAGAGTAACGGGTATATTCAGTTTGTCTGAAAGTTTGTAACGCATTGAAGGAGACATCGGAGACCTCATAAAGTATATAGTATTTTTGATCAGCTCGATGAGACGAATCGATCTAGCCATGTTAGTCTGTCTGTCCGTCTGTTTGTTGCTATGCGATTCATTCGCTTACTTTTAAAGATATTTAACTGAAATTTTAAACTTAAGCTTTTCTCGGCAACGACTAGGTTAAGTTCGAGAATGAGAGTGCCACGCCCATTTTTAGGTATAGCCCCCATACAAACTGACCGTTTTTTTTTTCGATTTTTTGTATAAAAATAGTAATTATTTATGAATGTATTCGCTCCAAATTGGGTAAATACACTTCCTTTGTCATCCAATGTCACACAAACCCCCATACAAACTTTCCGCCCATATTCGAATTTTTGTATGAAAATGGTTATTATTTATTCATGTATTCACTCCAAATTGGGTAAAAACACTTCCAATGTCAAGGTGCCACGCCCATTTTTAGGTGTGGTTTTTATACAAACTAACGCCCCATTTTCAGATATTTTCGATAAAATTATTGTTATATTATATCTGTATTTTTAGCTTAAAATTTTAAACCAATATTGTGTGAAAACTTGGGTGGCCAGTTAACGTTTTTTCTTGTTTCAATTTTGTTTTGTATAGAAATAGTTTACATTTTTGAATGTATTTACTGCAGATTGGGTAAAAACACTTCTAAAGGCGTCCAATATCAAAAGCAAGGTACTACGCCCATTTTTAGGTATAGCACCCATACGGTCTTAGCAGCCAT
Organism: Leucophenga varia; assembly: GCA_018903435.1. Lineage (NCBI taxonomy): Eukaryota > Metazoa > Arthropoda > Insecta > Diptera > Drosophilidae > Leucophenga > Leucophenga varia. Next base: position 175,124 of record JAEIFJ010001423.1, read on the forward strand.
TTTTGAATTTTTGTATGAATATAGTTCTTATTTATGAATATATTCACTACAGTAAATTCACTTCTACTGTCATCCTATAAATATACTACCGAATATACACTAAAACATATAGACCCCATACAAACTCACCTTCCATTTTTTTTTTTTCGAGAAATTTTTACATATGATTCTTATTTGAGCCCCAACTTGTCCCCACCCTACCCCTTCGAGAGTTAAAATCTACGCCACTGATGATCATACATAAACTAATTAAAGTAAACTAATTAAGTTAACTTTTTTCCTTGTTTTTATTTTTATTTATTTATTTTTTTTTTTTTTACTTGATCAAATATGCAATCCCCTCATAAGAAGAATCAATAGTTTCCACTTTCAACATGGAATGTAAACATTTATTTAATTTTAGCTTAATTGAATACCAAAAAAAAAATAATTGCTGACGAATTTTATAATTTAAATGTGTGAAATTCGAAAGTAACTTCAACTTATTGTAAATACAACAAAGAGCAAAGCTAAACGCCAAAGCAAACATCAAATAGTCGAACATGCTGCGCAACAAATTCAACGTCAGCGATCATTCTATCTTTTTATATAGCAAACAGCAAGATACAAAATAGAATATATAAAAAAAAAAACATAAGCAAAGCAATTTGTCATAAACATCAAATTTTTACAAATAAATATAAGAATACGAGAAATCAAACCGATTAGCAAACATGTTTGATCGGCTTAAGACCGATTTAAAAGCGCAAAGAAAAGAAGTTGCAGCAACGCAGCGTTAAAACCAACTTTGACATCAAAATGTACAACTTTCCCTCATAGCACATTCATTTGAATAAAAAAATTTTGATTGTAATGGAAAATGTACATGCTAATTTTATTTACACGGGCAGAGTATGAAGACGGTTGAAATGGATGTGCCTCGTGTCTATGGCTATCTACATTTCTGTCTGTCCTTTTACCAATTAATGGCAAAACTAGTATTTAAGTTTTCAATGCGTTTTCTTAATGAATGTTTTCTAAATTCTCATCTTGATATGACATATGTATGTGTGTACATACATATATAGTATTCATTTTAAGTGTTAGGCCCAATGCACATTTGTGTGTCTGTCCATACTTTTACTGCGTTAATGTGAAGCGCACATATTTAAATATATGAAAAGTATCCTCCTTGAAAAAAAGTTATGGTACCTAATAGTCCGTTCATATTTAGACAAACATGCCAAATTTCAGTGCGATACTGACCTTTGTTTTCTTTTATCAGCTGATTGTTGACGTGTTTCATATCATGTTGATTATGGACAAAAACGATTTTCGTTCTCTCATAAAAGATTATTCTTTGAGAGATAAAACGGCGAAGGAAACAACAGAAACGTTGGATAAATATTATGGGGCTTATGCTCCGTCAGATTACACCGTAAAATATTGGTTTCGAGAGTTTCGTGGTGGCCGAAACTCCACTACCGATGAAGTCCGCAGCGGCAGGCCCTCCGATGCGGTTACAGAGGACAATGTTAAAAAAATATATGAAACGGTGTTAGCTGATCGGAAAGTGAAGGTGTGCGAGCTAGCTGATGCCACAGAGATTAGTACTGAGCGCACACACCATATTTTGAGCGAGATTCTGCGTATGAAAAGTTATCTTCTCTTCCCACTGTGTGCCGCACATGCTCATTCAGGACCAAAAGCATGAACGCGAGATCACTTCCGAAGAGTGTATAGACTTGCGGACTTTTGAAGCCGCCACGTGGGCTCCGAAGTGGCCAAGGGAGGCTCGATGATTCGGAAGGGTTATGACGTCAGTTATGTGGGATTGTTATGGCATACTCTTCTTGGACTACCTCGAAAAAGGAAAAGCCATCAACAGCGAGTATTACTATGCATAATTGGAGCGATAAAAGGCCGAAATCGCTGCAAAACGGACTCACATGAAGCGAAAAAAACGTTTGTTTTTGCAAGACAATGCGCCGGCGCACAAGAGCAACGCAACCTCGGCTAAAATCAATGATTTAAGGCTCCAATTGCTTTCGCATCCACTGTATTCGCCCGATTTGGCTCCCTCGGACTATTATCTCTTCTCAAACTTCAAAAGGCTCATCACGCGAGAAATCATCGACACCGCGGAGGAGAATTTCGCAGACCTTCCGGAAAATTACTTACGAGATCAAGAGGTTCGAGAATCGCTAGAATAAGTGTATCATGCTAAATGGGGACTACATTGAATAAAATATTTTTCCATTCCCAAGGAGGTTACTTTTCACCCCACCTAGTATATAGTCTTAGATGCGGCTTAACAAATATATACCCTCATCTGTTATTCGCAAAATACAACAATTATTTATCAGTTATTTATTTATGATTTTTGTATTAAACGTAAGCTTTTTTAATCCCTATCCGACAGCATTAGGTTGCCTTTTCAAAAGTAGACTTTTATTATTAAAAAAAAAAACCAAGTAAGAATAATGGAGCTTCTTCTATTGAAATTTAATATCTATAAATGAGGTTAGATATCGGCCATATTAAAGAATTTATAGCGGTAAACGTGATTTTTGATTTTATTCTTATTTCTGCTCTTAGAGTGGATAAAACATTTTGTACGAATTATTATATTTTTTTCGAACAATAATTATATAGTATATGACAGTTTTTTTGCAATTTTTAGGTTCAACGATTCTATCAAAACATTTCTTTTTATTTAAAATATATTTTTTTCATTTTCAAAATTTATTTTTTTACAAATAATGATGAAAAATTAAACCTTATTCCGATTTCGACTCGTCAGAAGTGCATACTTCAAAGTCAAATTCTAGTACCATGGCTGCTTACATTCTTGATATGTATTATACAAATTAAAGTTAGTGCTTGTCTTTTCCGTTAACTTCTGCTCTTTTTTTCTTGCACTGGTGAATTAAAAACTGATAAAGCAGAGCAAGTTAAAATATTAAAGTCTATAACGTGTATATCTAATCGGATTTTATATCATTAATCAAATTGTGTACTTGTAACGCATCTGAACTACACTTAGTTTTTGCAGACATTTAACACCCTCTATCAAAGAGTTCGATACCATGTATGTCGTCCAAGAACCTCTGCAACAGAGACCAAGCAATTTTCTGGGAAATCTCAAAAATTTCCGTTCAAAGAAGCTTTAAGGAACTGGATGGCAGGCTCATCGTTAATGAAACCAGAAAAGCCATATCATTGAAATGAATAGACGTCGACACTTGAAACAGGGCTCATTTGAAAGATGGTTAAAAAATATTATTTTTTTTAGACGTTTTGAAGGGATTTCCAAAATTTGGACCTGGGACCCATAGGTGAACCCAAAATATATTTTTTGGTTAATTTTGTTCTTTTTAGATTTTAGATGAGCGTTCGGATGTAAAAACCACGGAAATGCCATGTCTTTGCAATGCATAGACGTAGATACTTGAAACTGAGCTCATTTGAAAGATGGCTAAAAATGTTTTTACACGTGTTGAAAAAGTTTCAGAAATGTAGATTTGGGATCCAAACTCTAATTAAATCAGTTTTTAATACTTTTTATACCCGTTACACAAAGTGTAAACGGGTATATTCAGTTGTCCGAAAGTTTTTAACGCATTAAAGGAAGCATCTCATAAATCTGAGTTTATTTCCACGAAATTGGGTTTAAACAAGTCTAACATCATCCTATCTACACCCCATCTCATTTTCTAATATTTAAAAAAAATATATTGTTATATCTGTGTTTTTACCTTAAAATAGTATGTTTAAACTTGGGTGGTGCCAGTCCTCCGCTGATCCCACCACGAATTTTATTTAAGATATTGAAGATCACACATAAACTCTTTAAAGATTCGGGTAACGGGTATTTAAGCTTCGGCTCCACCGAAGTTAACGTTTTCTTTGTTTAATTTGTTGTATAATTAAATTACGAAAAAGGTGATAACTTTTTTTTTTTGTTGGCCTTAAAACCAGAAAACAGATATCTTTGGAATGAGTCAACCTAGACACTCGATATTAGTCGCATTTGATAGATGACTTAAAATGATTTTTAGTTGTTGAAGGGGTTTCTGATATTTGGACCTTTAGTCCAGTGGAGGACACAGAACCAAAATTTTAATAATTTTTAAAAATTTTTTTTTTTTTTTTTTTTAATTATTTCTCTATATTCAAAGTACAACATAAATGATAAGTTAGTCAAGATTTTGATATGAGAATTCCTAGAAACTTGATATTGAGCACATTGAAAGATGGTTAAATAAATGTTTTCGTGTTCGAAGATACTCTGATAATCTCTTTTGGGGCAATATTTTGCTTGGAGACTATGGTAATTAATCATACGCTGGACGAAATTAACAACATCAACTCTTCTCTCATTACTTATTAAGAATTTATTTAGTTGCGAAGTAGAAGCAATGGCTTAGAGCTGATCGATTGAATGAGAGAAGTCAAATCGGACAGGCAATTAGACAGGTAGACAGACGTACATTGAGTATATGTAAAATACATATATTAGATCCATTACTCATTCAAACAATTTTTTTTTTCATTTACGAGTATAGTGAAGAGTATTTAAAAATGAATTAACTAAAAATATGTAATCAAAATCATTATGTCGATTTTGGCAAATATCGATGATAATGATTCCGTTTGACGATGATGATGATGATGATTATTATTATTATTATTATTGTTATTATTATTATTATGAGTGAAGATAATTGTTGTTAATGTTGCTGTTGCTATGTTGTTGTTGCTGTTTATGGTTAATTTTAGCTAAGCGCGTGTTGGCCTAATGATGCTGTAGACAACAGCCACAACAAAAACAAAAACATCGATGCCGGCTCTTAATGATTACGCCATAAATTATGGCAACAATTAAGATTGATCGAATGCATTGTACGCTCGTTTCAGGTTCACTTTGCCATTGTCGTGAGAACGCGATAGTTTCATTCATATTTGAATGAATGAAAACAAAAAAAAAGGCATAAACATTATCTTCGGTAGGACCGAAGCTCAAATACCCGCCACACCACGTTAAGGTACATGTAAGAAGCAGATGTGTCAAATTTCAATGGGAGGCAAGTTTTTATCAGAAATGAACGTTATACAAAAATAATAACTATTTTCATAGAAAAACTCGAAAATGGGCGGTAGGTTTGTATTGGGGCTATACCTAAAGTGGTTTAAAACTAAGCGAATGAAACGCATAAACTCAGACAGACAGACAGACAGACAGACGATCAAGAATATATACACTTTATAGGGTCTACGATGTCTCCATTATTGTGTTACAAACTTTCAGACAATCTGAATATACCTTTCACACTATGTGTGGCGGGTATAGTAAAAAAAACTTTACATGTTTTTTTCAATTATAGCATTTTTTTTTATATTATAGCACCGTATTATAACAGCAGCTTAACTTCATACAGACACACGCACACTCATTTGATTACATTTAGAGTAGTACTTGCCAGACAAGTTTGTTAATAACTTCAGATAAATTTCCAAATCAAAAAGTGAAAGTTAACTTGAAGTTGTGAAAGAATTAAAAGATAAAAATACTTTAAACACTAAAAAAGATTTAGTGCATTTTTATACCTGTTACATATAATAGAAACGGGTATATTTAGTTTGTCCGAAAGTTTGTAACGCATTAAAGAAGGCATCGAAGACCCCATAAAACATATTTTTTACATTTGTGTAGGTTGATCAACTCTGATATACATAGCTAAAGGCGATACCAATTTAATGTCTAATTGAAATTTTAAATAGTATTCAAATTAAAATTCACTTTATTTTCACTATTATAAGATGCTTGTAATTTACAATTGATTACTTTTAAAAAGAGTTAAGAGTTTAGGTACACAGACATACGCATAAAAAAAAAACATTTGACTTTAAATTAAATATAATGTATGACTAAGGAGGAAACAAAAACAGAAAAACCTTTATGATATACTTAAAATTAAAAAGTGTAGAAAGAAAAGGAAGAGAAGAAATACTTATACTACTTAATTTGATACTAGTTCATTAATATGATTGTGAATTAACGAATTCTATCGGATACTAACTCTACATTAGCTAGTTGGTGAAGGTTTTGCGTGGAATGATGCCATGGCAGATTGTGTATCATTTTTAATATTTTATTTTATCTACTTGCAGTTTTTTACAGTGACAAGTAGCAATGATACCCCAAGCAGGAGCAGCATAGAAAATAATAGCTTGAAATATTGCTTTAAAAATCAGCATTTTATTATGCAGACTGAGACGTGAGTTTCTATTAATAAAAGGGTAAAGAACTCTGATCAGAATGTTCACTTTATAAACTATATAAGATATATGATCTTTAAAAGTTAACTTGATATCAAATATCACGCCTTAATATCTAATATTTGCTTCCCACGGAATATTAGTGTTGTCTAATATAATACTAGTTTGTGGCAAGAATATTGACTTGCGTTTTCTGCTAAAAAATATAGCTTGCGTCTTCTGTGAGTTGATCAATGTTTTCCATTTTGAAAAAAAAAAAACAAATGACAGTATTTAACCCTAGTTGAAGGTTGGAAATAATATCAGCCCGTGTGGTGAGCGGGCGGTCAAGAATACTACCACAGCAGGCTCAGCTTGACGTAAGAGTCGTCTAAAGAGCGAATCCTCGATGTGAGGTTGGTCGGTGGAGTGGTTTACAACGACGTAAAATCAAAGAACCCGTAAGACACACACAGAACAAAGTGTACCAAATGCAATGATGGCTAGTATAAACGAAAATACTCCAGGTAGTAGCCACAGATGTGTTAATCCACCCGTGGATAATTCCGCGACAGGGGCAAGGATTCTAGAGGCCCCAACTACCGTTAGAGCATATAAAAAAGACGATCCCCGAAAACGATACAAGGATCACGACATTCGTATGTGCACCTGGCACGTCCGAACCCTTAACAGGGATGGTGCAATAGAAGAACTTACTACCACTCTTAACAACTTCAGAGCAGACATCATTGCTATCCAGGAAATGCGATGGACTGGCCATGGTTGCATAAACTTAGCAACCTGTGATATCTTCAACAGTGGTCATGAGAGGCAACACATATTCGAATTTTTCAACATTAGCCTTATATGTGTATACGCCCCGACAAATGTTAAAGATGAGATGGAGAACGACGAATTCTATCAGCGATTAGAAAGCCTCTACGATCGCTGCCCCAAGCATGACATCAAAATTGTCATCGGTGATTTCAACGCACAAATTGGGGGAAAAGAAATCTTTCGCCCTACCATCGGTAAATTTAGCCTACATGACACCACCAACAGTAATGGAGAAAGGCTAATCGACTTAATCGACTGCGGGCAGATTCATGATCATAAGTAGTACCAGATTCCCACATCTCGGGATCCACAAGGCAACATGGCGCAGTGGCGACCTAAGTATCCGCACCCAAATAGATCACGTGGTGAAAGATGCCAGGCACTCTGTAGCGTGCTTAATGTACGAGCGTACAGAGGTCTTAACATCGACTCAGACCACTACCTTGTTCTAGACAACGTACGTACTAGACTCAGCACAGCGCACGCCAAGCGAGCAACCACACAACGAAAGCTAGATGTTGGTAGGTTAAAGTCACAGCAGACTGCCTCTGCCTTCTCAACAAGGGTCTAATATCTACTCCGAGAGAATCCTCTGGCATCCGACTGTATAAACGATCAGTGGAAGCGTATCTCAAACTCATTAGCCACGACAGCCAAAGAGGTTATTGGCTTTACTAATCCTCCAAGACAGACATGGTACGATGAGGAATGTCGCGTCGCTACTGCAGAGAAGAATATGGCACGACAAAGAACTCTGCAGGCGGGAACAACACGAGCTGTTGTTGATCGATATAGGGAGAAACGGAGAGTCGAAAAACGCCTGATCAGACGGCAGAAACAAGAACTGGAAAGGTGTGAAGTGGAGGAGATTGAGATGATGGGTAGCAGAAACGAGGCCCGTGGTTTTTATCAAAAAATCAAACGTATGATTGATGGTCATAAGCAAGGAGCTTCGTTCTGCAAGGATGAACAAGGAAACATGGCAACAGATGTCCAGGAATCACTAAGGCTATGGAGGTCCCACTTCTCTACCCTACTTGGTGGCGATGACGGGAACAATACCGCTGGTGGAGATGATGAAAATCTGGGTCCTCCAGCTGATGATGGGATTCCTGTGGAGCCACCAGACTATGACGATGTCGTAGAAGTCATACAAAGACTTAAAAATAACAAAGCGGCAGGCGCAGACGAATTACCCGCAGAGTTATTTAAGACCGGCGGCGACGAGTTCATTGGATGTATGCATCAACTCTTGTGCAAAATATGGTCTGGTGAGCGTATGCCTGATGACTGGAACCTAAGTGTCCTGTGCGCAGTCTTTAAGAAAGGAGACCCTGCAGTCTGCGCAAACTATCGTGGAACAAGTCTCCCCTCTATCGCATACAAAATACTATCTGGCGTAATATGCAATAGACTGAAACCGTACGATGGACGTATAGTTGGACAGTACCAGTGCGGTTTTAGACCAAAGAAGTCAACCAGCGACTCCATATTTACGCTGCGACAGATCCTGGAAAAAACCAAAGAGAAGCAAATCGACACACACCACCTATTCGTCGATTTCAAAGCCGCTTTCGACACGCCAATCAGATCAAAGTTTTTCGAAGCATTGACTGATCTTAAAATCCCGTCAAAAATTGTTCGCCTCTGTATGATGACGCTGGAAAACACCCAAAGCGTAGTCAGGGTCGGTAAAGATCCCTCCGACCCCTTTGACACCAAGAGAGGCTTCAGACAGGGTGATGCGTTGTCGTGCGACTTTTTCAACCTCCTATTGGAGTACATCCTGATGCAGTGCCCAAACGTCGACCGGACGGGCAATATTTTCTATAAAGAAAATATGCTGCTCGCATATGCCGACGACATTGACATAATCATGTCGTCCTATGAGACTGACGGTCAATGAGAACAAGTCGAAGTACTTGGAATCTACTCGCAGGCAATCTGCACGTCGCAGACGGTCTTTGAGTACAGAGAACTTCAGCTTTGAGGCTTAAGAAAACTTCATCTATTTGGGTTCAGATGTAAACAACAACAATAACATCATCAGTCAGGAGATTAAACGAAGAACCACTCTTGCGAACCGTAGCTATTTTGGCCTCGGTAAGCAGATGCGAAGTGTTGTCCAGAAAAACAAAGATTAAATTCTACAAGACGCTGATAATGACGGTCCTGATGTATGGCTCAGATGCATGGGTCATGACAGAATCGGATAAGTCGACGTTGGGCGTATTTGAGAGGAAGATACTATGGAGAATCTTTGGTCCAGTTAGAGTGGAAAATGACATCCGTATGCGCACGAACGATAAGCTGTACGAGCTATATGCTGACATCGACATAGTCAGGAACATCCAATACAAAAGTCTGTCCTGGGCTGGTCACCTGTGTCGGATGGACACAGAAGCTCCAGCAAGAAAAGTTTGGAAGCAAAACGTGAATCCAATCGGAGGGGTGCGGCAGAGAGGACGTCCGCCGCTGCGTTGGGAGGACCAGGTCCTAGATGACATCCGCAGGATCGGTATCCTGAATTGGTATATTGAGGCACTGGATTACAACCGCTGGTGACAAATATTATGTGATGCCGAGGCCGACAATCGGCTGTAGTGCCACTTATATACATATTTATATATATATTTACTTTTACTGTTAATATTAACGTAGGTTGCTCTACTTGGGCAGTCTAAAGATAAAGCCTTGTGAGGTCCGTTGCAGTTAGCACACTTGATAACTTCGACATTACAGTCATCAGTTTTGTGGTTGCCGGAACAATTAGCGCAGAACGATTTGACTGAACACCGGTTGGAACCATCGAACATCTGACAGTTATAGCATTTCGTAATTCTATTGCTATTTTGTCGTTGAAAGTCCCATTTGACTTTTACATAGTCAATTACAGAGTAATTTTTGCGGAGATCATTAATTGTAATTGACTTTCTTTCAAAATAAACAACGTAGAGAATAATGGTGCTGTTGTTTTGCCTTTTTCTTTCAACATAATAGCCTCCTCTTGACAAAATCCGGATCATATTTGTCTATACCAAGCAGCAGTGCCTTGTAAGGTTTTTCACTTTTAGTAGCGTAAGTGAAAAACTCAAAATTGTTTTTCATAGGCTCGCAAGCAATGTCGAAATCTGATTTTTCAATCAGGTGTAATTTGAGACCAATCGAAATTTTTCTTATTGAATAATAATTTATATTCAGCGATTTGCAGAAAGTATGAAGGTGTTCAATTGAACTTTTTACCAATTTGTTCAACTTCATCGTCGCCGTTATTAGCATCAATAGTTTGGAGCGGAGATAAATAGTTCTGGTCATTGACCATGCACTGACCAGTATCTATTATTTTTTTCTTACGGTGACCTCGAGCCATACGGTTATCGATGCATTAAAATTTTCGTTTAATTTTTGTAAAGTTAATATTTTTTGTTCATTTGTTTTTAATATTTTCTATTGTTTTGGAATAAAGAATAATTGAAACTGTTTTTGTTTTCTTGCAAGAAATAGAATCTGCGACAATCCGCGATAAAACAACGCGATCCGTTTGCTTTGAGATTCCAATTTAAATAGTATTAATAAAAGGCGCTTCACTCGATTTGAGAAGATTTTGAGATAGTTTTAAATTTTATTAATCTTTTTGTAACTTATCTGAAAGCTTTAAGGTTTATTTTGGATATATCTCGCGTTGTATTTGACCGATTTGACTTAATGGGCACTCAAACTAAAGGCTAAAGAGCCTTCAATAATTGCTTTTACGATGTTACAAACTCAATTTTTTTTTCGAAAACGCTGATTAAAGCTTTGCTGAAAAAAAGAGACAAAACAAGCAAAAACGTTAACTTCGGTAGAACCGAAGCTCAAATACCCGCCAAACGAAACTTTAATCATTTTCTTGAAAAAAATAAAAAAAAAGGAAAGTGAGTTTGAATAGGGTCTATATGTTATAGTGGCCCGATCCTTGTCATATCGGTAGCATATTTATAGGATAACAGTAGAAGTGATTTTACCCAGATTGGAGTGAATATATTCATAAATAAGACATGGTGCTCTAGAAGGAGTAACAGGTATGACAAAAATGGGTGTAAAAAGTGCAAAATGAGGGAATAAATCGCGCAGCAACAGATAGACAGACGGATAAATACTGATATCTTGAAAATTGGAAAAGTAACGATTTTGGTTCAAACAGATTCTAAATCTACAAAACAAGTAGAATTTAATCCACTTTACACTTTTTATACCCATTTTTGTCATACCTGTTTCTCCTTCTAGAGCACCGTGAGAACTATTTTCATACAAAATCTGAAAATGGGCGATAGGTTTGTATGGGGGGCCATATCAAAAAATGGGCGTGGTACCTTTCTTTTGATATTGGATGTCAATCAAAGTGTTTTTACCAAATTTATAGTAAATACATTCATAAATAATAACCATTTTCATACACAAAATCGAAAAAAAATGGGCGTGGTACCTTGGTTCTGACATGCAAACTGCCTAGGAGCTTAAGTTTAGATTTTCAGGTCAATACCTTTACAACTTTCCGAGTAAAACAGAATAAACAACAACTAACACAGAAAAAAACTGTTTCTGTGTTAGTTGTTGTTGCAATCGTGTGCACTTATTGTTGCATGCACTCATGCTAGGCCTCGTGAACAGCACATCTCTCTTTTATTATCTATGAGCAAGTTATCCAGCTTTATCACGGTGTACTCGTATGTGTGCAAGAATCGAAACTCAAATCAAATCAAATCAAAAGTACTCGTAAGTAGACACTCTGTGTATAAAGTGCATTGCAACGATTCCGTTATTCTTACTGTGCACTTATTGTATATGTATAATAAAAAATGAATAAATAAAGCAATAAAAGGATTATCGAAATCAACACACGCGCGAACAGACGGATTCGTTTTGCCTACGTCTCCAATATTGTAAAAAAAAATCTCGTTAAAACAACAATTTGCTTTTTCTATTTGAAAAAAATTATTAATTATATTTACAATATGAATTTTCATGTTTCATGTTTGAAACATTTTTTTCAATTATTTCTTTTTTTTTTTCATGTGAAAATTTTTGAAACAAAAAAAAAAATAAATACTTTGTTCACTTTTGACATTTTGTTGGCGCTTGTCTTTCCAAAATGTCTATTCAACTGTCTGTTCGCTCTGTTCGCTCTGTCTTGTTTGTCTGTCTGTCTGTCTGTATATTTATTTTATTTTTTATTTATTGAAATTTGCAAATCTTGCTTATATAACGACCTGTTACGAAATTATGTTGTTTCTTTTTTTCTCTTTTTTAGCTCATATTTTATTGTTGCTAATCTCTATTTTCACCCGGTACATAACTAAGTCAACATGACATGACGAAAAAGCACAAAAAAAAAAAAAAAAAAAAAAACAACAATACAAGGAGAAACATTAACTTCGGTAGAACCGAAGCTTAAATACCCGTCACACGAATTTATAAATAGTACTTATGTGATTATCAGTGGTTTAGATAGATCTTCAAGATGGGATGGGTGGGGGATCAATAGGTTGATACAACTCAAGTTTGTACACAATATTGGTATCAAATATTAAGCTAAAAAATTCAGATACAACAATAATTTTCTTGGAAGTATAAAAAAATGGGAGGTAAGTTTGTATAAGGCTATATGTTATATGAGCCAGATCCGTATCATATTTGTTGTGTGTACAAAGGATGATATTAGTTGTGTTTTTACATAATTTGAAGTGAATACATTCTTAACTAATATCTATTTTCATACAAAATATCTAAAATGAGCGGTAAGTTTGTATGAGGGCTTTGTCTAAAAATAGGTGTGGCACTTTTATTTTCAAATTTAATATAGTCTTTACCGAGAAAAGCTCAAGTTTAAAATTTCAATTAAATATCTTCGAAACTAAGCGAATGGCATAGCGTCAAACAGTCAGACAAATAGACATGGCTAGATCGATACGTCTCTTCGAGTTAATTAAAAATGTTTATACTTTTTGGGGTCTAAGGCGTCTACTTTAATGCGTTACAAATTTTCCGACAAACTGAATATACCCGGTATAATATACGGGTATAAAAAGAAACAAATATTTAAAGTTATTATAAAACCATTATGTAAAACAGCAAACTTACATAATGATTTACTTAATTTTTATATGCATGTAAACCATAAAAAACATAAATAAATTCGTAAACTTTCGGTTAAAGGTATTTAAAAAATTAAAAAAAAATTTACAAAAAAAAAAAAAAACAGGGAAAATGTTACCTTCGGTGGAACCGAAGCTCAAACACCCGTCACACGAATCTTTGAATAGTGACCATCGTTGGTTTAGATAAGTATTGGCAAAATGGGCACTTTCATTTTCGAACTGGACCGAGTCGATGCCAAGAAAAGCTTAAGTTTCGAATTTCAGCTAAATATCTTAAGTACACTACGAATAAATCGTGTTAAAATATACAGACAGACAGACTGTCAGACAGACGGACGAACAAACAGACGGACATGGTTAGATCGACTCGTCTCATCGAACTGGTCAAGAATATAAGGGGTGACACCGAAAACATTTCCACTAGAAATTTGAGTTTTACATTTTAATCAGAGCTGTAAATTTGAATCTTTTGTATAGAAATTAAAAATGTTAAAAAAATTGACTACCCTATGTAATCAAAGAAAACACTCGTAGTATCGATGTAATGGTGTAAATTTTGCGAGTATTTACACCAAAACTCTAAGATTTCGGGGTCACCCCTATATATGCGGTCTGCAACGACTCCTTCAATGCGTTACAAACTTTCAGACAAACTGAATATACCCGTTTACACTTTGCAACGGGTATAAAAAACGAGTTTGCAAAGTTGAGGATAGGTAACTTGTTGAAATTTCCCAAACAAAAACAAACAAAAAGCGAATAAATATATGCAAAGTTTACTTTCTTTATTATTATTTTATTTTATTTTTTTTATTTTTTTTTGTGTTGTGTTGAGAAAGGTCACACAAAGTTGGAAAGTGACGTTGAAGCAAGAAAGAAAGAAGACGCCATAAACAATAAAAAAATTAAATATTAAATAAATAAGAAAGAGACGAATCACAAGATCCATTTTACAAAAGCAGCAAAAAAGTTACACTTTTCTAAAGAAACCAAAAAATAAAAAAGACATACAAGATACGATTAAACTTGTAGTGCATGAGCTATGCTGTCATCAAAAAGAAAGTGAATGCCAGTTTAAACAACTTTCATGCTCAAAATGAAAAAAAAAACAAGAAAAAACGTTAACTTCGGTGGAACCGAAGCTTAAATACCCGTCACACGAATCTTTGAATAGTTTATAGTTGTGGTCATCAGTGGCTTATATACATTTATAAATATATATTGGAAAATAATTACCTTTTCATACATATGTTCGAAAATAATCGATAAGTTTGTATGGGGACTATAGCTAAAAATAGGCGTGGCACCTTGGTTTTGTTATTGGATATCATTAGAAGTGTTTTTACATAAAAATTTGAGTGAATAGTCTCATAAATAATACCTATTTTTATACAAAAATTCGAAAACGGGCGTTAAATTTGTATGGGGGCTATAGCTAAAAATGGGCGTGGCACCTTGCTTTTGATATTGGATGAGATTAGAAGTATTTTTACCCAACTTGGAGTGACTACATTCATAAATAATTGCTATTTTCATATAAAATTCGAAAATGGGCGGTAAGTTTGTATGGGGGCTATAGCTAAAAATGGGCGTGGCAGTTTGGATTTGATACTGGATGACATTAGAAGTATTTTTTACCCAACTTGGAGTGACTACATTCATAAATAATTGCTATTTTCATACAAAAAATCTGAAAAAAACGGTAAGTTTATATAGGGGCTACCCCTTAAAATGGGCGTAGCACCTTGATTTTAACACTTGAACTGCTTAGGACTGAGAAAAGCTTAAGTTCCGAGTTTCAGGTCAATATCTTTAAAACTAAGCGAATGAATCGCATAAATACAGACAGACAGACGGACGGACAGACGGACAGACAGACAGACGGACATGGCTAGATCGACTCGTCTCGTCGTGCTGATCAAGAATATATATACTTTATAGGGTCTACGATGTCTCCTTTAATGCGTTACAAACTTTCTGACAAAATGATAATACCCCCACACTATGTGTGACGGGTATAAAAAAAAAAAATAAGGAAAAACGTTACGTTGTTACAGTTCAGCTGCTTGGAACTATTCATTTTCTAGATATATAGTAAAAACGTAAAAAAGTCCCAGATATACGTTTTTTGAGGATATCTCGAGAACGATCTTTAAGAAATTTTTTTTCGTGAATAGATCTATGAGAACATTGAACCTTTTTGACTGTAAACTAGTGTAATTATCTCTTTATCTCATTTTCTCTATCCTTACATTCTCTGAATCATGATCTTTTGTTATAAATTTAAAATCATTAATATTTATAAAAAAAGGAAAAGTTACGAATATTTTGGGCCCTTTGAACACAACATATTCGCTTGAATTTTTAATAGAAATAGTTATAATAGCAGCAATGTAGATCGTAATGTTTTGTCTAGGTCATCGAAAATCAGACATAAGCAAATACACTTTTTTTTTAGCAGTAGTTGTGGTATAGCATTCGCAGCCTAATATTTGCCTGAGGGTTACCGCTAGGAGAGCATTTGAAAAAAATATTGATTTTATGTCTAAATCAACTCACTTTCGGTAAGATATGCTATATATGCTATTTTAAAAAGAAAATGTGTGTATTTGAAGTGTATCTGTGAACTCAGTAATTGAGCAGTCACACATAGCTGTCGCTTTTAGCATCTGCATTTCAACGCAAAAATTATTATCGTTGTCAACACTGTTGTCATCAGCGTTGAAGACATCATTTCACTTTCAAAAAAGAAAAACGCAACACTCCACTTTTTCACATTTTTAACAATTTTTTCTTGTTTGTTCTTCCCCTTTGACAACAAAAAAATGCATATGAAAAATACATAAAGCAAATCAATACAATAAACATATCTATTTAATTTTTTTTTTTTCTTAATGACGATAAACAACTTTCAACGAAAAATTTTACCGTCACGGTGTTTTTTTTTTTATTTTAATTTTATCACAAATCAATCAAATTAAAGTTTCACGATATTGCGCAATTTTTCTAAGTCGTTGGCTTAGCCTCATTTTTGTTACAAAACATTTTTATTTTTATTTTACAAGCCAAGACTTTATTGTTAAAAGTATTATTTGTATATTTAAATACAGCTTTACTGCATAATTTATATTTTAAACTGTTTCAAAAGATTATAATAAGAATGCAGCAAATTAGATTTAATTAGAAAAATAATATACAAAAAAAAAAAAAAAAACAAGGAAAAAAATTAATTTTGGTTGAACCGAAGCTCAAATACCAGCCACATCTGGGTTAAGTTTATTTTTGATCGTGGCCTAGCACAGTGGTCCGACAGCCGGACAAAAGTCCATTCTTAGAACAATTTTAAAATCGAAATTTTATTATGCACATGCTTTCTTGAGTATTCAAGATAGAATTTTTTAAACTATGATGCATTTTAAAAAATATTTAACTGCAAGTTATTGAATTTAAAAATAGAATTGTGGGCAGCACATACTTCATGTAAATGTTATATTTTTCTGTCTGAAACTAATTAATAGTATTTAATTATTTACCAAATAGTTTTAAAAATAGAGAATTACATTTTTTAAGGAAAAATATATTAATTATCTTTAACTGTGCTAAAAAATCCTTATTAACATGAAAAATGCAAAATTTTCGCAAAACATAGGTTTCACAGATCATTAGTTTAGGCGGTCCACACCGGTCCACTTGAAATCAACATGAATGTTGTAGGTACGTATCTGAACTTTGAAATAAAACTGTAATTGGATGCGCAAACTTGCGCAATTTTAAATAAAACTAGTTTAAAAAAAAACACATTGTTTTTTTTTAATAAGTGTTTCGTTTTGAATTGAAAAAAGACGAACAAATTTCAGACTGTCTTTTGAAAATTCAAACTTTCCTTTGTTTTTTGCAGACCTTTTTTGTTTTTTTAATTTATTCTTTTATATCTGTCACTAGAGGTACGAGCATAATCTAAATGAAAATATTAACGAATATCTAAGAATTTATTGTACGTAAAATAGTTTTTTCTCATTGTTCATTAGAAAATAAGTCAAATAAGTATTTCTATTTATCTCATTGTTAAAAATAATAAGTGTTTGTATTTAGTTTCATCAAAAACCCGTGAGTGTACGTTTTCAGCCTAATTCGATGAGTTTCTGACTTTTTGTCCGCCCTTTCCATCAGTCCGGACCACTGTGCCTAGGTAAAATTTGGAGAAGGGATGGCTTGGAGTCAACAGTCCGATACAACCAAAGTTTAGACCCAATAATGGGGTAAAATTTTAACCGAAGTACAGAATGATAAGCATTTTCTTGAAAACAAAAACTTAGAAAATGGTTGGTGTCTATGTTTTGGGCTATATGGTATAGTGCGCTGATCCTTGTGTTATCAGCAGAGTAAAGATATTAGATGTGTTTTTACCCAATTAATAATTCATAATTCATAAATAATTAATTTTTTCACACAAAATTTACAACATAGCAGAATAAGTTTTGAGTTTGGAAGACATTAGAAGTATTTTCACCCAATTTGGAGAGAATACATTTATGAATAATAGCTATTTTCATACAAAAAATTTGAAAAACGGTAAATTTGTATGGGGGCTATACCTAAAAATTAGCGTGGCACTTTTATTTTTATACTTGATTCAGTCGTTAGAAAGAAAAGCTGAAGTTCTGAATTTCAGCTTTATATCTTTTAATCTGACCGAATAAACTGCGAAGAAAAAAACAGACGGACGGACAGACGGACATGGCTAGATCGATTCGTCTCATTGAGCTGATCAAGAATAAATATATTTTATAGGGTCTACGACGTCTGGCTCAATGCGTTACAAACTTTCAGAAAAACTGAATATACCCTTCACACTATGTGTAACGGGTATAAAAAAAACCAGAAGATTTAAAAAAAACAAGAAAGAACACTGAAGTCGAGTATGCTCGACTGCAAGACACCCTGTAACCAATCTTTATGAACCGTAAGATCGGTTCTATTTTACTACCATACCTCATTGAATTGAATTTTCATACAAAGTCTTAAAAAATCGGGTATATCTTTATATGGGGGCTATATCTTAAACTTTGTTGGACCTACCCATATTTCATTGGGACTATCCAATTTCTATTTATCCTACTCATAATTTATATTAAATTTGAACTTCCTAGAATAAAAAACAATGACGTTTTTATGCCAAAACCCAAAATTTTGGGGGTACATTTGTATGGATGGTACCCCTTAAAATGGGTGTAGAGAAAAGCCGTTTGTAAGTGAACACTTGATGGCTCTGGAGAGTCTAACTTTCAAATATGGTGGCCCTATCTCTTATAGTCTCCGAGATAATCTCTCTCATACGGCAGACAGCAGGACAGACGGACAGACGGGCGGGCGGACAGACAGACATAGCTAGTTCGACTCCCCTTCCAATGCTGATCAAGAATATATATACTTTATATGGTCTATCTTGGCTCCTTCTGCCTATTACATACATTCGCACAAACTTAATATACCCTTTAACCCTTTGGGTACAGGGTATAAAATGATAATTTTGAATGTGTGTCAGAATAGACCTGTAGTAAGTTACTTTATTTATTTATTTTTTTACTATTATTTTTTTTTCTATTTATTTGCGCTGTACATTTTTGTATTTATGATACTCTAGATTTGTGTGCATGTTAAAGCAATTTTTAATTATTTTTTATTATAAATAAATTTTTTCCTAATGCAAACCGCAAAACTTATTAAAAAATGTTTATCCATTCAAATTAAAATGAATTTTTTTTAATAACAGAAGCTGCCACTAAGCAGTTTTGTTCTGCCCGCCACACATAGTGTGAAGGGTATATTCCGTTTATCTCAAAGTTTGTAACGCTTTGAAGGATACATATATTTATTCATGATCAGCTCGATGAGACGAGTCGATTAAGCTGTTTATTTCAACGCGATTTACTCGGACACTAGAGGAGATATTTATCTGAAATTTTTAAACTTAAACTTTTCTCGCCCCATACAAAGTGAACGCCCATTTTCGAATTTTTGTATGCAAATAGGCGTTATTTATTAATGTATTCACTTCAAATTGGGTAAAAACACTTTTATTATCATCCAATATCAAATCATAGGTATATAAAGGGTGATTTTTTAAAAGTTAAATTTTTCAGGTTTGTAGCACTGATTAGTAAAGGCGTTTAAACGTTATCTGTCAATGTGAAAAGTTTTCAGTATACTTAGCCATTTCTTCATGGAAAGAATTACAAACGAGCAACGAATGCAATGAATGAAAAATGTGCATCGTTTGTTACGACCATATTATGGTTGTCATAATCGACCTGGTTAATCAACAATTCGTGTTGTTATCACCAAACTTCGCACCAAATTTACTTTGTTGAACATAAAACAATCGACTCGCATGCGTACTGTGCGTTCCGAAAAGAATATTGCAGACGTAGCGTCCAGTGTTAATGAGGATTGTGAAATGTCGATTCGTCGCCAATCTCAGCAATTGGGCATGTATTACTCAACCACATGGAAAATTTTACGTATCGATTTGGGTTTAAAAGCCTTTAAAATTCAACTCCAGCAAGAATTGAATTCGAATGACTTACCACAACGTCTAATTTTTTGTGAATGGGCCTTACAACAGCTCCATGAAAATTATTAACCCAGCGGACGTCTTCCTGATCCTGATCCTTCCAACATAGATGCCACGCCCACTTTTAGGCAGACTATTGACCCACTCCCATCCCATCTCGAAGTTTCATCCAAGCTACTGATGACGACAGCAAATAAACTATTGAAAAATACCGATGCTTAAATACCCGTCACAAGTATTTTTAATAGTTTATGTGTTATCAACAGTGGCTTAGATATAACAACTCAAATTGAGACACAGTATTGGTATCATATTTTACGCTATAAATTCAGTTATTCAAAAAAAAATGCGAAAATAATCGGTTCGTTTGTGTGGGGCCTGTGAATAAAAATGGGCGTGGCACCTTGGTTTTGATATTGGTTCATATAAGAAGTGTTTTAACCAGTTTGGAGTCAATACGTTCCTAAATAATAACCATTGTAATACAAAAACTGCAAAACGGGCTTTAAATTTGTATGGGGAATATATCTAAAAATGGGCGTGAAAAATTTGTTTTGACATTGGATGACATCATACGTGATTTTACCCAATTTGATGTGCTTATATACATAAATAATACCTATTTAAAATTTATGTTCCCCTGGGATTGTTCTACATCGAAAATAAATGTATTTTACATGGGAAAAATCAGTTTTTCGTAAATTTAATGTAGAAACCTGGAAAATTAATATTTTTGAATCGGAGAGCAATGCTCTCTTCATAAATGGCAACAAAACAACATCCAAACATTTATTATTTCATTTTTAAATATTGAGTATTTTTTAAAGGCTATCAAAAAAAAAAACCGTAAATAGTAAAAAGAAGAAAAGAAAAAAAACGGAAAACAACACTTGTTATTATTTATAAAAAAAAAAATTATTATTTTTAAAAGTTTAATAATAAACGATTGGATGTTGTTCTATGGCCATTTATGAAAAGAAACATCGTCTGGTTAAAAATACTTATTTTCCAGGTTTCTACACTAAATTTAAGAAAAAGTGTTATTTTCCGCTGTATTATATATGGGAAACTTCAGTGGTTTGGTAGCACCATTAAATATTATCTGATTAAAAAAACAAAAAATACGGGGGGAGCATACAAATTTTGTTAAAAAATTTTTTCACACATTTTTGGATCATCCTAATGAGGGCTATACCTACAAATGGGTGTGGCATTTTCATTTTCGAACTTGACCTGTTCGTTCCCAGGAAAAGCTTAAGTTTAAAATAATAGCTAAATATCTGCAGTAGTTTCCGAGTAAATAAAGAGACAGCAAGACGAACGGACAGTTAATAAATAGATGGACGGACAGACAGACAGAAAGACGGACATGGCTTGATCGACTCGTCTCATCGAGTTGATCACGAATATATATACTTTATGAGGTCTATAACGTCTTCTTTAATGCGTTACAAACTTTCAGACAAACTGAATATACCCTTCACACTATGCGTGTCGGATATAATACAATAAATCAGAAAGCGTAAATCAATTTGCAGCACTTACAACAGCTAATTTACGTGTAGAGTTCGAAACGCTCTGAAATGCTAATCAAGACAAAAAAAAATAAAACAAAATAAAGCAACATACATACATACATAGTTGAGAAATATGTTACTGAATAAAGTTCAACATGTGCTTTCGAATTTAAATGATTCATAAAAATAAACTTAGAGACTTAAACTTAAAAAAAAAAAAAACAAAATTATTTATTTGAAAGGTAGGTCAGTTATGTTGAAAATACACGATGCAACGATTAGACAGAATGTCGCTTAAATAGACGCGAATAAAACAGATGGGTATTCCCAGAATACTTTCATAGTTTACTGTTTATATTTCATGTACGTATGTAAATGTTTGCACAGTTTGATCTATACAAAAAAGTTTATTAAAATTATTATTTTTTTTTTTTTTGTTAATATTGAGATCAAATTTATGAAAAAGTCAAGGCTTCAAGGTCTTTTAAACCAATTATATAGACACATTTTAAGAAAAATAGCTAGTCTTCAATACACTTCACACGTACTTATATTTTTTCGATGCAGTTAGACTGGATTTATCTGTATCAAATTTATCAGATCAGGCAACGCTATGGTCAAATGTGCACAGTTTAGTTAGATATTTTATCATGAATGGACTGACGCCTATTCAGAACAACGCTTGCAAATTGTATTCATTTCGATATGTCTCAATATCAGCAAGTAAAATTTTCATATTTGGAATTAAGAAAGTTCACACAAATTTTAGTTTTTCTTGGGATCATCAAAGGCTTATATACCAAACTTCATGTTCCAAATTTAATACCTCTATCTATAGCCGGACTGATAAACGAATGGACAGACAGATGGACAAAGGTCGACTTAGCTTTCAAGCCTAGACGAATTGCTTCTTTTTTCTGCATATGTATATCTTTTCTATTATTTGTAGTTTGGCAGATACCATACCATACTTCCAACCTCTGTAAGCGCTTCTATTCCATGGTTAAAGACTATAAAATTAACTTAATCGAGCATGATCCTGCTTTCACTTTTGAAAGTATTAAATATAATTTGAAAATATTGTCAATCAGCTATTTTTTTTAAAACTTCCGAACCCAAACTAAATTTTCATAATCGATTTATCAATTTATTTTATTTTATATATGTATACGAGTATGTATATATATATATATATATATATATATACAACTTAAAAAAACTTACTTTTACTTTTTGCAAATGCGCTGACAATTTGCATGAACCCATAAATGGCAATGACAGCACATGGTAATGCAGCTATCACGCCAATTGACACGTAATCCGTTTGTGTAAAATAATCCAAAATTTCTGCCATTTTATGTTATTATTATTTATTTTTTGTTCGTAAATTATTACACTTTCACTTTCAAAATCCAACAAGATTTTTAGGAGAAAAAAAGTAAATTTCACTCAAAAAAAAATTTTTTTTTTTCGCTCTGCTTTATATTTATTTTTTTTTTTTTTTTTCGAAAATCTGTTTTTATTTTTCTCGTGTCATTCGAATTTAATTTTTATTTTTTTTTTTTTCGATATACATATATATATATATATATATATATATATATATATATTTTATTTCAAAACACACAAAACGCACTATTTTTTGTTATTATGATAAGATCTTGTTTTGCTACCACTACCTGTTGCTGTTTTTAATTGTTGTTGTTGTTGTTGTTGTTGGTGTTGTAGTTTCTTTAAAAATAATATTGTTGTCGTTGTCGTGATCGTTGTTGATTCTAATTTTATTCTATTCCATACGCTCACGTGTTGTTCGATTAAATTGTTTAATAAATTTATTTTATGCTTTACTAATAAAATTTGCAATAATGCTTCGCTTTGATATTTCTTTTTCTCTTCTAGTTTTTGTTGTTGCTCTTGTTGCATTAAAATAAACGCCATGTTTTGCATTTGCAGTCCGGCGTTTTAAACCACTGTCCATCACCGGCTTAAAGAGTTTTCTCTTAAAGACAATTGATGGCGTTGAGTTTTAATTTACCGTTATGTTATGTTTACTTTTTCAATTAGAAAATAATTTAATGATTTGTTCTTTGTTAACGATATATTACAGAACTTCTATGCCGGTATTTAAGTGCATTTAACATTTTTATTTTTTTTAAATCATTTAAGATACTCTAAGTATATCAATTCCGTCTTTTCTCTCTCTCTCTCTCTCTCTCTCTCTCTCTCTCTGTCTATCTCTCTTTTTGTTTGTCTTGTTTTATTTGACACAATTCTTTGATTATTTTAGAATTTAATTTATAAATCTTCTCCTTCTTCTTGCTTGAGTTGTATCTGTCGTTTTTAGTTATTTTTGTAAATGTTTTGCGTGGGTATTTTGTTGTTTAAAATTTTCCTTAGCGATTTCGCCTTCGAAAGCTAAAACAAATTGTAAACAAATTTTCTATTTTTCGCGCTTAGTTTTTTTTTTATCTAAAATTTTTTACGCTTTGCTTGCACAAAAATAAAACGTTTACTAAATTTTATTTTATAGATTTGCTCGAAAGTTTTTTTTTTTTTTTTGTTGCAATTTTTACTTGTTGCCCGAGGTTTTTCGTAAATAAAAAAAAAACATATACAATTGTCTCTATATATTCACTCTTCAGATAAAAAATATTTTTATAAAAATCAAGAAAAAAATGTTCAATGGAATAACTTCAATTTAGACTGATGCGCAACATCGATCTTTATATCATCTCAACTCGTCTGGAGTGATTCGATTTTTCCTTTATTTTATCTTGACTCAATTTTTTTTACTGTTTTTCGTTTGCTTTTGACTTCAATTTGCAGCGAGCGCTTTGTGTGTTGCGAGTTAAGCGTGTATTTCGCGACTTATTATTAAAAAATTTAAATAATCGCTTTTTTATTATTTCAGACAGTCACTTAGTCAGCGAAACGGGCCTAACCGTTTCATAAACATGCAAATCGGTTACAAAGAGAGCAAAGCCAAACGAAAGCATGAGATGATAGCCAACTTGCAAACTTGGTGAACTAAAAGTTTTAGACTAAACTAAAACGAATGAGCACGAACGAAATGAGGGGACAAAGTGCCCAAGTGACAGAGACCGAAGCGAAGCACAAGATTAAAGTGAGAGAAATCTGTGTAACAAAGTTTCTTGACAAAATACTATAATACCCTACACTACACGCTCATCTATTAAAAGCGAACGGAAAACATTTTTTAAGCGTTTACGGCTTAAATTGTCTAACTGTCGTAGAGCTGTAAATAATTGAACTAGACAAATGAAATTTTGTACATGTACATCACCCGAGCAAGGTCGGGCAGCTCAGCTAGTTAAAACAAAAAAAAAAAAAAAAAGTTTGTCGAAATAAATATTTCTTTCTTATGAAAAAAAAAAAAAAAAAAAACGAACAATTTTAGTCTGTATGGAGTTGGTATCATTATGCTGACTTTTGAGTTTCTATATTAAATTTTAGTACATATCGGCACAAATGGATTCAATAAGTCCCAAAAAATTAACGACAAACTCTTCGTACAAGTAATATTTTTGAACCAAACAATGCATGCTCTGGAAGCCGGCAAACTTGATGGATACTGGTATTTGCACAAATAGAATAGTTTGGTGTTGTAGTTTATGTTGTAGGTGAGGGGGCTTTAAAACCAGAATATGAAAACCAGCTAAATCTTTAGAATAAGTAATCCTGAATAATTGAAATTTGATACGGACAAGAAAGTTAAAAAAATATTTTTGGCGTGTTTCAAGTGTTTTTAAAATTTTGATACAGAGACAATTGATGGACCTTAATTCAATTGCACTTACTTTTTGAACGTAAAGTAAATATTTTTGAGCCATTTAAGGATTTTGTACAATTCTTGAGGGACGAAAATAATTCCCATTAAAAGTGACTGAAATATTAAAGCTATTATAGACAGAAAAAATTAACTATGGCCATTAGGGACTAGGCTCCCATTGGTCTTATGGACAAATTCGATTTTTAATCATTAAATATTCAAGATTATGTGAGAATGTGAATTTCTCAGTAACGGAGTGGTCTAGACGCAAGCTCAAAAAAAGAAAGCTAAAATCTTGGAGTTGAGTTTTAACATAAAAATGTTCGTAAGAGAGACTTTTAAATTTGAGAAATGGGTAATAATGTCTTACAACCGCTAGTAAAGCCCATATTTCCATTAAAACATTGCACACTCATAATTCTATTTATATCCAATGCATATAGGGTGTTCAAATAAATCACATAAAATTGAAAAGTATCATTTGAGCGCCCCTGGGCAACACATCGTAAAATATATGCCCCGTACGTGCGCAGCACGTTTTCATTTAAAATTCAATTCATAGTGACTAATGCCGCATTTCCATTGAGCCGCGTTTTGTTATCGCGTTAACAATTTATCGAAAAACGCGGAACGGTGTTTCCATTGCGTTTTAGCGTTAGCGTTCGAGTTAAAACAGCTGATTTTGTTTGTTATGTAGTAAAAAAATTGTACAGGTTAAAAAATTTTTTTTTTTTTTTTGAAATGCAGATTTTTAATATAACGAGTGGATGTAGGTGTTGTTTCTTTAGTAACTGCTGTCCAATACGAGCATGATAAGGTAATCCGTCATTTGAATATATGCAGCTGAAGCTTTTATGTAAATGTTTATTTTTTGCGGTTACTTTGTCAGCTGTTTTCATAAGTATGCGCAACTTACGATTGCCAAATTATTCGAACCGATAAGAGAAATCGGTTTGAAATCGGTTTGAAATCGGTGTGAAATCGGTTTGAACGCGTGTTATCGAAAGTCGCGTTCAAAATTAACGCGACTTTTTCCCATACCTAACTGCCTATCTTTTTTGTATACGATTTAACGCGAGTTTGTCGAGTTTTTAACGCTAACGCGGAACGCGGCCTAATGGAAACGCGGCCTAAGTGGAATTGACTCAGCACAAAGTTAGAAGAGCGAGCGAAATAATTGAGGACAAGTTACCAGCAGCTACATTTGAGCTTGTCTTTGTAGCTGCAAAAGTTAAGGAATGCGTGGAATGCAGCATAAGCTGCAGCAACATCAAAACTTTTACCTTTTTTTGGCCAACAACAGAAATTTATTTTCATTCATTGAAACAAGTTAAAAGTCACAAAAAAAAAAAAAAAACAAGAAGCGAGAAGAATCGAATTTTTATTAAATCCTGCTTGCATTGCAGATTTTTTGTTAACCTTCTTTAAATCGCATTAGTCGATACGACCGACCGCATGGTACATATCGAAAAAGTTTAGATTATCAATCGATTTATTGATTCAAAAATAATTTTACTATAAGCCTACTCATTCATTTATTCGTCTCAGCGTATTATGTTAATATGCCAAAATATTAAAAAAAAAAATTATTATAATGATAAAAGTAAAAGTAAAAAAAACAAGAAAGAACGCTGAAGTCGAGTAAGCTCGACTGCAAGATACCCTGTACCCAATCTTTATGTACCTTAAATTAAGTCCTATCTTTGTATATACCTTATTGTATTGAATTTTCAAACAAAAACTTGAAAAATTGGGTAAATTTATATGGGGGCTATATCTAAAATTTTTGTTGGTCCTACCCTTTTTGGGATATTTTATTGGGACTATCACATACATAATTTATACTAAGTTTTAACTTCCTAGAATAAAAAACAATGACGTTTTTATGCAAAAACCTTAAATTTTGGGGTACATTTGTATGGGGGGTACCCCTTGAAATGGGTCTAGAGAAAAACCGTTTGCAAGTGAACACTTGACGGCTCAGGAGAGTCTAAGTTTCAAATATGGTGGCCCTATCTCTTATAGTCTCCGAGATAATCTCTCTCATACGGCAGACAGCAGGACGGACAGACGGACGGACGGACCGACAGACATAGCTAGTTCGACTCCCCTTCCAATGCTGATCAAGAATATATATACTTTATATTGTCTATCTTGGCTCCTTCTGCCTGTTACATACATTCGCACAAACTTAATATACCTATTTACCCTTTGGGTGCAGGGTATAAAAACAAACTAGTAAGACTGCCCATGATGAAAGACTTCTGACTCATTCTGATTCATCACGGAATATATGCGGAGAATACACTTTAGAGGCTGCAAAACTTGAGTTCAAGGAAATACCCACGGTTTTATTATTTAGAATGAAGGGAAAATACATAGTTAGCCACATTTTGATTTATTCTAATAAAAACGAAAGTAATTTGTAGTGCATATGCACATTTATGCGCATTTACATATTTTTTCTAACTCAATCCATAACCCTGTCCCTGCGATCATTAAACCCATTGAAATGGCTTAATGAATGAACTTATAAAAAGAGACGCTAAAAAATGACATACGACTGTTTCCATAAGAAAGAGATAAAAATAGAGAGAGAAATACACAAAGAATGTTTATTACATTGCATGCCAGCATGTACAGTGGACTGATGTGTCTACATATTTTCAAAACGTGCACTTTTAGCTAAAATTTAATAAATCAAAATTTCGAAAATGTTAAAATCTGAGTTACCAAGAAGCAGTCATTTTTTAAAAGTTTTTTTTCTTACAATTGGTAACCGACTAAAAGAATGAGCGAGAAAAAAAGATTAGTCTTTACTTACTGTGCAGCGAAATAGTCAACTTGGACGAAACTAATTGTTTCCGTATACTGTTCTCTCAGTAGCGGTGACGTAAAACGCATTTTTAGTCTTATGTATGTATGTATGTACGTATGTACGTATGTATGTACGTATCGTATATACGTATGTATATACGTATGTATATACGCATATACGTATGTATTTATGCATATACATATGTATATACGTATGTATGTACGTATATACGTATGTATGTACGTATATACGTATGTATATACGCATATACGTATGAATGTACGTGTATACGCGTTTATGTACGTATATACGTATGTATGTAACTATATGTACGTTTGCAGTACATACACGTACTTTATACGTATGTATGTAGATCTAACTCTAAGCTCCAAATATTTATAAATTATAACACCGCACTGTTAAGTTTTAAGCTTTTTGATTAGTAAATCAAAACTAGTTTAAAATATATTTTTTTGCTGATATGTTTAACTTTTCAAACTAAAACTGTTTGAGAATTATAATATTTCATTAGCATTTCAGTAGCATGCTATGCTCTGCTACTATCTTGCTCCGTAGCAGAGCAGAAGAAAAGCAAAAGTTTTGAAATTGTTGCACTTGCTACCAATATCACTAGCACATTTTTATTTTTTTGTTATGATCTTGCTATTGCTCCGAGCTATGTAAAAAAAAAAATGTTGTAAGGGCATAACAAAGCCTTCTTTTTCAAGTTTGTGCTACTGCTACATGCTATGCTCCTTTCTAATTCAGAGCAGGAACAAATTTGAATGCAACAAAAATAGCATTGCATTTCATACACTGAGAAAAATACATTAGAAACTCGATTCTTTCTTGCAATAAAAACCAGGTTCGGTGCAAGTTTTAAGATTTTAGCTAGAGCTGAATTTTCGATCTCATTCAACTAAAAAAAGTTTTATATACATATTGTTTTAGCTAATGCTTTAACAGAACATCCCGCACTTAGTTGATTTAAAATGTCAGACTTGTCTTTAATTTTTATGAATTTAACAATTTGTTACTTTATGCACCCATTTTAGGATAAGATTCAATCAAAACAATTTGCACTGCAGAAACGCATGTGAAAGAAAAGTGGAAAATTTGTCAAAAGTTGAAAGTACTGAGTACGTAACGAGAAAAATTTTCGTATCGCAAGAATCGAGTTTCTACTGTATTTGTCGTAGGAATTAATGTGATTTTTTTAAATGAGTTGAAAACAAAATACATATAACCAAAAACCACGTAGGCTGAAATTTAATGTTAAAACGGCTGTTATCGACTAAGCTTTTTCTAAGCTTTTTAATAATTCGAGAAAAATAGAAAATTTCAATCAATTCGGAAAAGTAACTCATTTGTACAATTCGTATAAAAAGTTTATGATTAATTTCATTATATTAATCGAGTCATGTAAACCACTGTGTATAACTAGCGAGAGTGAGAAAGAGAGAGAGAGAGAGAAAGAGAGAGAGAGAAGAAGAAAGAAAAAGCTTTTTGAAAACGATCAAACTGAGTAAACTAAACGACTGTTTTGTGAACGTTTATTTTGTTTGTTCTCTTAAAATCGATTGCAGTTTTTTTATACTAGAAACATTTTTATGTTGGTTTTTAACTAAACTTGCAACTGAAATAGCGCTATCATCTCTAATAGTCTCTCAGATAAACTGAACGGATAGCAGTAACGGACGGATAAACGAACGGACGGTCGGCGTCTATGTGGCTAAACTTAAATTTTTACGAATACATATGTATGTATAACTACTCAAGAATAAGTATAGAAGGGTATTTTAGAGTCATTTATAAAAATTAAAAAATACTAAAAGGAGGGAGTTGGTTCAATAAATCTTTGAGTATTTCACTAAATTTGAACGTTACGTTTCGGTCCTGATAAGCTGGCTTTCATTCTTTCTTTCTTTTCATTTAATTTCATTTAGCATAGAATTATTAGCCTACTTTTAGCCTGCATGAATTTAGGTCATACTCGTACGTAGATACCTACTAACTATCTAAAGAAATATATTTACATACATACATATGTGTAAGTATGTACATACAACATTTCTATTCACAACGCGCCATTATCAATCGACAAAAATCGCAGGACATTCAACTCAAAAAAAAAAAAAAAAAAAAAGAATTTCATTTAATAAAAACAGTTAAGACAACAATAAACGATAAACAACCGAATTAATAATTTAATTATTTTTTTGTATAAACGAAAACAAAGACGCAAAATAAAATAAAACTCGAATTGTACGATATGTACTCGTATCTACATTTATGAAAATACTGCATACGTTTTTTTTTATTATTTTCATACGTAAATAATAAATTTAAATTTATTTAGATATTTACTTACTTATTTGCATGTTTTACTTCGCGTGACAATTGTTTTTTTATTTGAACAAACGTTGAATGAACGGGCGGACGGATAGATGAACGGACAAAGAACAAGAGCCACGTGTCTGTGTGACTTTGCGACAACTCCCAACCATTCACCCACCTACCTACGCAACCCAATAACATAAGAGTTTATTCCTTCGTCTGTCACAATTTCAAAAGTCAATGGACGTCGTCATCGCTTACAATGTCGTTCATTTAACTTGTCTTTCGATAAGCTTTCAGCCACGTGCTACACATATTTCACTTCATCTGTTTGTCCGTGCGTCCGTGCGTCCGATCGTACTATATGTATGTCTGTTTAATACTTAATACACAAATGTTGTATAGTAACGCCATCAATAGACACGTCGGAATAAGAATTTTTTATGCATATAGTTTATAGTTAAATCTACAGAGCCCTCAAAATTATGAATACCAGCCCAAATGTTTGAGTTTTTAAATGAAAGTTATTTTTTATTTAATCTAGTAGCTTCAAATTCTGTATGATTCAACAACTATGATAATCCAAACAAAATATCTCAATTTTGGCAACGCGTTAATGGAGACTTTGGAGACCCCATAAAGTATATATTCTTATC
Source organism: Leucophenga varia (assembly GCA_018903435.1). Classification (NCBI taxonomy): domain Eukaryota; kingdom Metazoa; phylum Arthropoda; class Insecta; order Diptera; family Drosophilidae; genus Leucophenga; species Leucophenga varia. The sequence continues at coordinate 206,030 of JAEIFJ010001423.1, forward strand.
AGCTTGATGAGACGAATCGATTTAGCCATGTCCGTCCGTCTGACTGACTGTCTGTCCGCCTGTCTGTTGCGATGCATTTTACTCAGAATGTTTTTAAGATATTGACATGAAACTTAAGCTTTTATTGGTCCTAGTCAGTTTGTATGTCAGAATCAAGGTGCCACGCTCATTTTTAAGCATAGCCCCATACAACTTTACCACCCATTTTTAAAATTTTTGTATAAAAATAGGCACTATTTTTGAATATGTTCATTCTAAATTAGGTAAAAAAAAACCTTCTTATGTCATCCAATGTCAAAAAAAGGTGCCACGCCCATTTTTAGGTATAGCCCCCATACAAATCTTTTTGTATGAAAATAGGTATTATTTATGAATGAATTCAATTAAAATTTGGTAAAATCAATTCCAATGTCCAACTAAATAATCACTATTGATACAGTAAGGATTGGGCTAATATAACAGAAGTATTCATAATAACAGAAAGCCTCCATACAAATTTGACCAAATTCGTTGTGAAATTTAATCTAAACTCGGTTCGGTTCCACCGAAGTTAACGTTTTTCCTTATTTTGATATAATTTACAATTTTCGTATTTTATTGGTAGCGAAGAACTGCAATAAAACTTTGACTTTCGTTTTTCTTGAACCTTCTGCTAGTCCTTATGGGTAAAATGACAAAACTATATACAAGTATGTAGCTAAAAAAACTGAAAGGGACATCGAATTGCATTACTCAATTGAAATGTATCCCTTTTGTTTGACTATATTTCTCTTAAAGATGGTAGCTTTCTAACACCTCTAGATATAAGGTTAAAGTTGGGGTTAACCTATGATTTCCCAATTGTGGCGAATGGATGATTTAGTATCTCAAAAACTTTGACATATCACTAACCTTCCTTCTACGTGTAACTTCGGTTCTGTTTATCCGATCACAAAAAACAAAGGAAAAACATTAACTCCGGTGGAACCGAATCTTAAATACCCGTCACACGAATCTTTAAACAGTTTATGTGTGGTCATCAGTGGCTTAGATATAGCTTCGAGATGGTATGGGTGGGCTTTAATGGTCTGATACAACCCAAGTGTAGACACAATATTGGTATCAAATTTTAAGCTAAAAATACAGATGCAAAATAAATTTTCTTAAACAAATTTGACCAAATTTGAAGTTAAGAGTTTTTTTCCCCAACTCGGAGTGAATACATTCAAAAATAATAACTATTTTCTTCAAATATTCGAAAATGGACGGTAAGTTGGGCGTGACATTCTAATTTAAACATACAAATACCCTACGACCGAGAAAGGCGTAAGTTTCAAGTTTCAGCGCAACAGTCAGACGGACAGACAGACGGACAGGGCTAAATCCATTCGACTCGTTGAGCTGATCAATAATGTAAATGCTATGGGTTTTTCGACGCCTGCTTAAGTGCGTTACAAGCTTTCTGAAAACTGAATATTACCGTTTACACTATTTGTAACGGGTATAAAAATAATTTCATATATACATGGTACAATAATACAAGGTATCGCTACTTCATCAAATAAGCAACTTGTGCGCAGTTTTGCCAGATTCGCTTATTCCCGTCAAATCTGGATTTTTTCGAAGGCAATTTGCTAGAAAAATTTGCAAACATCGGGCAGCGGGAGTACTGTTTTTTTTTTCAGAATTTTTTGTACATGCCCAAAAGCATAAAACATCTTACCAACTTTAGTAACAATTCGATTACATAGTGCTGTAAAACAACCTCAAAAAACATCGATAAGCCAATTTTTATAATTGCGTCTCTGTCGTTAGCAATTGTGAAGTGAGTTTATTTGAGTCAATTCGAGTGATCATAAAATAATAATGCCAAAAGAGTATAAACAAAAATGTCGGGACGCCTGGTTAAAAAGCGACGAGTTCTAGACTTGGGCACGCAAAGACGACATGGACGAAAGGAGAGTTTTGTGCCGTCACCGCAAAACTTTCTGATTTGCGCGACCATGCATCCTGTGTTGAAGGAGGGCAAACTTGACATCAAAAATTTAATAGGCATTGGCACCGATAACGCCAGTGTGATGATAGGCGTAAATAAAAGTGTCTTTATTGAGCTAAAAAAGGAGGCACCTTCCTTGATTTTAATAAAGAGCGTCTGCCATTAAATCCAATTAGCTGTAAGTCATGTTTGCAAAGATTTTATGCCGGCAAGTTTAGAGTTTTTAGTTCACGAGACGTATGATTGGTTTTTGAAAAGTTCCACTAGACAATTTGAGTACAAAACAAGAAAAAAAGTTAACTTCGGTTGGACCGAAGCCTATACCTGTTACACATCATTTGACGTGAATAGACCTTCGTGTGCAGCATTTGTATTAAATTTTATTTTAAAATAGTAAACACATTAAAAATATTCTTAAACATTTAGAAATTCGCGGTCCGATTAAAACCAATTTTAAACTGAAGATTTGGCATGGTATACGAAGCATTTGTACCATATTTGAAGCAATTCGCTTTATAAATACCTGTTTTTCTTATAAGAACTTGACAAAATGTTGTACTTTTATATGGGAGCTATACCTAAAAGTGGGCGTGGCACATTGAAAAGCTTAAGTTTAAAATTTTAGCACAATATCTTTAAAACTGACCGAATAAATCGCGCAGCAACAAACAGACGGACAGACAGACGAACATGGCCAAATCGACTCGTCTCATCGAGCTGATCAAAAATATATATACTTTATGGGGTCTCCGATGCCTCCATTAATGCGTTACAAACTTTCCGACAAACTGAATATACCTGTTTTTACTATGTGTAACAGGTATAAAAATATATCAGTGTATAAACGAGGACAAGGTTTAGAAAAACAATACTATTTATATTGTGATCGTTGTATTTGTTCTAACTCGTTCTTGTTCTAGCGTTCTAACTTTACGTTTTATATGTTATAAAAATTTCGATATTTGCTGTGTGATCGTCCCTTTATGTATTTTTAATAATTAAAACTGATTTTCTATTTAAGCAAGTCAAATTAAAAGCTAAGAACTTTTCATAATATACCTCTTTAAGGCTCCATTAAAGATCAAAAAGGTGTGCGACACAAGATGGCTGTCAATTGAGTTAGCGGTATCACGGATATTTCAGTAATGGGAAGAGCTGAAATTTTATTTTGGCTTAGCAGCAAACAAAGAAAAATGCCATAAAGCTGAACTCTTGCATCAATTGTTTAATTATAAGAACTACTTATATTTACTTTTTTTAAATCCAATGTTGTCAAAATTGCAAAGAGAATACAAGTGTTTTCAAGAGCAAAAACACAAATGCAACAGAGTTAGTAAATGATTTGACGTTGGCCATTTAATCTTTGAAAAAGGGCATACTTCCACCTGATATAGATTTTGATATATTGGCAACAGAGAACATCGAAAAAATATGTCCATGAAGATCTCAATAAAAGATATGAATTTGAAAAACATATCAAGTTGATAAAATTGGATCCATCTTTTGAAAAAGAGATTCGAGACTGTTGCTCAAAATTTTTGGTAGAGCTAATTAGGCAACTAAAACAGAAGTAACTAACCTTAATTAAATAAATAACTTTTTTTTTATTTTAAGGCTTCCGGATAACTATAACACATTAAAACAGGTGGATATTTTTTCTGTGAGCAATGTATTGTGCCAAAACAAAAAGACATTATTCCCTTATTGGAAGGTCTGCCAAAATATAGGCAAAATTGAAAGCCAATATAAAAAAATCACTTCGTAAAATGACAGAATATTGGCAGCAATACAAAATTTTGGATTGAAGTCGATTCTTTAAAGGATTTTACAAGTCAATCTTGTAAAATCAAAACTGCGAAATAAACTACACTTGAGTATACTTAACAGTGTACACTAGTCGGCATATTTATTTTGACATAGCTTACATTTGACTGTTAGTCTCTTTTGCTAAGTACCGTTGTATTCAACGAAGCGAAAATGATGACCAAAGTGAAGTGCATATTAATAACTGTAAATATGCTAAATATTTTGTTTATTATCTTTTGTCATTTATTTTTGCTGTTAAGAATGCAAGCATACAACGAATTTTGCAGCGGCAAAAGTATTGTGACATTGCATGATTTGTTTGTTTCTTGGCGAGTTTAAAGTTTAATTAAAGAAGTTTTTGAAAAATTGTTCTTATTATTTGATATAACCGTGTTTTTATACCTGTTACACTAGTGTAAACAGGTATATTCAGTTTGTCGGAAAGTTTGTAACGCATTAAAGGAGGCATCGTAGACCATATAAAGTATGTATATTCTTGATCACCTCGACGAGACAAATCGATTTAGCCATGTCCGTCTGTCTGTCCGTCTGTGTGTTGCTGCGCGATTTATTCGCTCAGTTTTAAAGATATTGGGCTGAAATTTTAAACTTAAGCTTTTCTAGGTCCTGTGTAGTTTCTATGTTAAAATCAATGTGCCACGCCCACTTTTAGGTATAGCTCCCATACAAAAGTACAACAGTTTTTCAAGTTCTTATATGAAAAAAATGTATTTATAAAGCGAATGGCTTCAAATATGGTTAAAATGTTTCTTATACCATGCCAAATCTTCAGTTTAAAATTGGTCCAAATCGGACCGCGAATTCCTAAATTTTTAAGAGTATATTTAATTTGTTTAGTATTTTGAAATAAAATTTAATACAAATGCTGCACACGAAGGGGTATAAACGTCAAATGATGTGTAACAGGTATAGGCTTCGGTCCAACCGAAGTTAACTTTTTTCTTGTTAATATTAAAAATGGTTAAAATATCTGAACTAAGTACAGTAATAAGAACAGAAATTCTGACAAAATATAACTTGGGTATTTCCGTAATAAATATCGCTAAGGAATATAATTTGTCACGTCAAACTATATATTATCAAATAAATAAACATAAAAACTTTAATCAAACAACCAATGTACGCCGTACAGGCAGAAATCGAATGACAAATGCTGAAGCGGAACGTCTGATCGTGCGCCAATTCAAAAGAGACCCTTTCATAACACCAAATGCTGTGGCCTTGGAGTGGAATATGACTGCGAACAATCCGATAAGTGAGAGAACCATACGCAGGCGTTTAATTGAGGCAGATATAAAAAGATATATAGCAAAACCAATACCTTTCATCACCCCTAAAAACAAACTTAAGCGTTTGGCGTTTGCGCAAAGATACATCATCAAGCCTGTTTCATTTTGGCGCAATGTCCTGTGGACGGATGAGAGTAATTTTGAGTTCCACTCATCAAAAAAAAAGTTTTCGTACGATTAAACAAAACTTATCGTAAAAAAATGCACCTGTGTGTCAAAAAAGTAAGCCGTGAAGGTGGGAGGGTTATGTCCTGGGGATCCGTTTTTTATAATGGCGTGGGAGACTTGGTTCCCATTAACGGTTCTATGAACCAAAGTCAATATATGAGAACATTGGACGATTTTTTTTCCCTCCGGCGACAGATTGATCGGGGAAGAATTTATTCTTTAGCAGGACAACGCTCCTTGCCATAAGTCAAAAATGATTACCACATTCTTAAAAGAAGTTGGGGTGGAAACCCTGGATTGGCCACCCCAAAGTCCAGATTTGAACGTTATTGAAAATGTGTGGTCGCTAATAAAGCGAAATAGAACCGCGGATCTTACTAGGACAAGACACGAAACAATCACTGAGGTCACAAGGGAGTGGAAAAAGATTCCGTTAAAATACCTCCAAACCTTGGTGGATTCCGTACCAAACCGCCTCCAAAAGGTCCTAGATACCAAAGGGGGATATATTTTTTATTTATTTGAAGTTTAAATTGAATTTATAAAACAATTTCATATATAAAGTTGATAAACAACATTTTGTCAAAATACTTATGCCATCTATTAAATTCCTCTATTTTTAGTTTTAATTTTAAAAAAATACAAAATCAATATTAAAAATTAAAATATACTATATTTCTAGTTTAATACATTATACCTAACTATAATAAATAAGAATCAATTATAGTTTTCTCATAAAATGAGAAAGAATGAAAAAAAGAAACTGAGGCATTGCTATGTCAAAATATATTTGCCGTCTAGCGTACTTTATATAAGGTAATTAGTTTAGTTATTTGCTACTAAAAATGAAAATAATATATTTTATTATGAATTATGATTTTACAGATATGGCTTGCGCAGACTCGACAATTAGCTGCTACACATATTAGCTTCCAAATCACGGATGATAGGAACGAGATTAACATACGATAATGAAAATCAGGGGGATGAGGACCGCATTAATGAAATGATTCACATCTTATGAATAATAGAGCAGTTGCTGCTCAAATTGTTTAATTTCATTCTAAGCAACTGATTTTGTGATACAGAAATACCGAAACTAAATGAATTTTAAAACTAGCTTTTTTTTACAAATTTTTTTTTAATTTTTCAACTTTTTTGGTTCGTTCCTCCCGTCAAAAACAAGTTTTTCTTCAAACAAAAGTTTGCAACACTGCTTGTGCGTTGCTCGTATGTATGAAAGAGATAGGTGAGAGAGAGCAGAAAATATAAATGCCTTTAGTTTTGTTATTGGTTTTGAGAAGATTTTGTTGTTGCTGTTGAGAAATTTTTGTTGGTTCTATACGAAAAAGAAAGAAGTACATTTTTAATACAAAATGTAAATTATTTTAAGTTTTATTAAATCTAAATACATCTATACTAATATTATAAAGAGGAAAGATTTGATTTTTTTGTTTGTTTGAAATGAATAGGCTCCGAAACTACTTGGCCGATTTAAAAAATTCTTTCACCGTTGGCAAGTTACACTATTCCCGAGTGACATAGGCTATGTTTCATTTTCAAAAAAATTAGGGATGCTTACTAAAACTTGAATTGCCCGTGTGGTGTGAGGGCTGTCAAGAATACAATCACAGCAAGCTCAGCTTGACGTAAGAGGCGTCTAAAGAGACAACCCTCAGGATGAGGTTGGTTCGCAGGGTGTTGGTCCCTCAACCGGAAAACAACTCTAAATCAAATGACCACACGAACCATGGATAAGACGGCTAGAAGAAACAAAACTACTCCAAATGGCAGACATACAAGTGAAAATCCACCCGCGGTGAACTCCGCGGCAGGGGCATGGATTCTGGAGGCCCCATCTACCGTTGAATCTGCTACTCACCATAACAAACCCCGGAAAAGATTTAAGGAACACGATTTAAAAATATGCACCTGGAACGTCCGATCCCTTAACAGGGATGGTGCAACTGAACAACTGATTGACACTCTTGACTGTTTTAAGGCTGATATTACAGCCATCCAGGAAATGCGATGGATTGGAAACGGACACCTAGAAAAAGCAACCTGCGACATCTACTACAGTGGCCAGTGGTCAACGCATATTTGGATGTGGTTTCGTGGTTAGTAGGAAACTACGTGGTCTCGTCTCCAAATTTAAAGCAGTAGACGAGCGCCTTGCCTCTATACGCATCAGAGCTAAGTTCTTCAACATTAGCTTAATATGTGTACACGCCCCGACATTGGACCAAGTCGATGCGAAGAAAGATGAATTCTATGAGCGGTTAGAAAAACTTTACGAGCGCTGCCCCAAGCATGACATCAAAATTGTCATCGGTGATTTCAACGCCCAAATTGGGAGAGAAGAAAACTTTCGCCCAACCATCGGATAATTCAGCCTACATAACACCACCAATAATAATGGAGAAAGTCTAATCGACTTTGCCCCGGGCCGCAACATGGTCATAAGTAGCACCAGATTTCAACACCTCGACATCCACTAGGCAACATGGCGCGGTGGCCTCCCAGGCGTCCGCACCCAAATAAACCACGTGCTAATCGATGCCAGACATGCATCGAGTGTGATTAATGTACGAGCAAACAGAGGTCCCAACATCGACTCGGACCACTATCATGTTCTAGCCAAGGTACGCACCAGACTTAGTACAGCACACGCCAAGCGACCTACCATACAACGAAAGCTAGATGTTGATAGGTTAAACTCGCAGCAGACCGCAGCTGCCTTCTCAACAAGGGTCTCTCAACTGCTTAGAGACACCACTCCGGCATCCGACTGTATAAACGATCAGTGGAAGCATATCTCCAACTCATTAAGTATGGCGGCCAAAGAGGTTGTTGGTTATACTAGACCTCGGAGGCCAACTTGGTACGATGAGGAATGTCGCACTGCTACGGTAGAAAAGGACATTGCCTATAAGCGAAATACCAAGAAAGGCGCGAGCTGGAGGAAGTTGAGATGATGTGCGACAGAAATGAGGCTCGAAAAATGTATCAAAAAATTAAGCGCTTGACCGAAGTTTATAAGCCCGGAGCATCGTTCTGTAAAGATGCGCATGGAAATGTGGTGACAGACGTCCAGGAGTCACTTATGTTATGGAGGAACCACTTCTCTACCTTACTTGGAGGCGAGGACGGAACAATGCCGCCAGCGCAGAAGATGAATATCTGGTTCCCCCGAGCGATGATGGCATTCCTGTGGAGCCACCAGACTATAACATGGTCTCAGAAGTATGCACCAACTCCTCTGCAACATATGGACTGGTGAATGCATGCCCAGCGATTGGAACGTAAGTGTGCTCTGTCCAATCCTAAAGAAAGGAGACTCCGCAATCTGTCTCATACAAATCGCCTATAAAATTCTGTGCAATAGGCTGAAACCGTACGTAGCAAGCACTGTTGGACAATACCAGTGCGGTTTTAAACCGAAGAAGTCGACCACCGACTCCACATTCACGCTGAGCCAGATCCTGGAAAAGACCAAGGAGAAGCATATCGACACACACCACCTTTTCGTCGATTTCAAAGCCGCTTTCGACACGCCAATCAGATCAAAGTTCTTTAAAGCATTGACTGAACTTGGAATCGTTCGCCTCTGTATGATGACGCTGACAAACACTCAAAGCGTTGTCAGGGTCGGTAAACATCTCTCCGACCCCTTTGACACCAAGAGAGGCTTCAGACAGGGTGATGCGTTGTCGTGCGACTTCTTCAATCTCTTGTTGGAGTATATACTACGCAAATGCCCACATGTCGATTTGACGCGCAACATTTTCTTACAAGAAACTATGCTGCTCGCGTATGCCGATGATATTGATATAATCGGCAAAAATCCACGTACGGTTAGCTGGGCTTTCAACGATATTGAAGAGAATTCCCGCAAGATGGGACTGGCGGTGAAAGTAAGACGAAATACTTGGTATCGTCTCGCAAATCAATAGCACGACCTAAGGATTCTGTGACTATGGGGAATTTTACCTTCGACGTTGTAGAAAACTTCGTCTGCTTGGGCTCTCAAAAAAACAAGAGCAATAACACCAGCCTTGAAATTAGACGAAGAATTACTCTGGCTAACCGATGCTACTTTGGTCTCGGTGGGCAAATGAGAAGTAGAGTTTTATTCAGAAAATCGAAAATCAAACTCTACAAGACGCTGATTATCCCAGTCCTGATGTATGGCATTTGAGAGAAAAATTCTTCATAAAATCCTTGGCCCTGTCAGAGTGGACAACAATTACCGTACTCGCATGAATCACGAGCTGCACCAGCTATATAATGACATCAATATAGTCAGGCGCATCAGGTATAAACGATTGCACTGGGCTGGACACGTACTTCGAATGGATGAAGACGCTCCGTCGAGAATGGTACACGATAAAAACGTGGAAGAAATCAGAGGGGCACGACAGCGGGGAAGACCTCCGCTGCGTTGGAAGGATCAGGTTCTGGAGGACGTCCGGACTTCCTTGAATCGCGTGCGCTTCGAAAACTATAAATGATAGAACAAAATGATGTATTACAATTTTCGGGACACATCACTATTCATGTGAGCAACAAGACGGAATTTTCGAAAATTTTGACCCGGGGCCTAATGGAGGCCTTGAAACCGAAAAGCCATATCTTTGGAGTGAATAGACGCAGAGACTTGAAACAGGGCTCATTTGAAAGATGGTTAAAAACATTTTTGGCGTTCAAGGTTTTCAAAGGATTTCCGGAAATTGAACCTGGGACCCATATGTGGACCCAATATACATTTTTTTGACAAATTTTTTTTTTTATTAAATTTGAGCACTTAGACAGGATTTTGGAAAATTTTGAACCGGGGCCTAATGGGAGCCTTAAAAAATAGTCACACATTTGGATTGAATAGACGTAGAATCTTGAAACTGGGCGCATTTGAATGATGGTTAGTCGTGTTTAGGGAATTTCCAAAAATTTGAACCCAAATTTTTTGAACAATTTGTATCTAGCCACCAAATAGAAGCAAAAAAAAAAAAAAAGCGAGCAAAGCCGCGGGTACCCCTGCTAGTAGATTATGTATATATTTTACATACGTACAGCCATAGTCAAAGGTTATTACACAACCAAATTTTTTTTTGCACATTCAACTTCCTTCCTTAATCCTACTGTTGCTATTGATGTCAGACTATAATAAGATATGTTGTTGTAATCCTTGATCTATCCTGAATCGATCGATGTCTTATTGGAAAAGATAACGGTATATCGAACCGAGATTCAAGCGAATGAAGTAATGAGTAGCGGCCGTCAAAAGTTATTACACACATTTTTTTCCCGTCAAAAGTAATTACACAAAACTTAAACTTGAATATCTTGGTCTCTATTGAGATAGCAATGAAATCTTATAGTGTAGGTTGTAGGTCTCTTCGAGTAGAAGAAAACGGTATGCTTAGAATTTTCGGGGACCCTTAGGGTCTGGATTTAGGGTCAAAACACAAGTGTTCCTTATTTTTTCACTTAAAGAGCAATATCTCTGTAAATTACAAACCGATTTTAATTTTTTAACATGCATTAGAAAGAAAAAACTTTGCCCTTTTGAGGGCAATGACATTGTTATGACATTTTTGATCGTACCTCTGCGTATTTTTAACACAAACGCAATTTTTACCATTTTTTTTCAAACCATTTAAGGTTATCGAACTTTTGTTACACTTTTTTGTTTGAAAGCTACCTTTATGACAAAGGTTTTCTTAAAGTACACAGAACTACGAGTAAAATGACTGTTTAATGATAAAAATCCGACAATAATTGACCAAGTTATTTAACTTTTTCTAACAAATTTTTTTAAAAAAATTTTGGTTTTTTAAATTCTTAAGAAAATGCTTAGAATTCTTAGAAAGCCTAATTTTGAAAAATGTGTTCATAGAAAAAGTTAAATAACTTGGTCAATTATTGTCGGATTTTTATCATTAAACAGTCATTTTACTCGTAGTTCTGTGTACTTTAAGAAAACCTTTTGTCATAAAGGTAGCTTTCAAGCAAAAAAGTGTAACAAAAGTTCGATAACCTTAAATGGTTTGAAAAAAATGGTAAAAATTGCGTTTGTGTTAAAAATACGCAGAGGTACGATCAAAAATGTCATAACAATGTCATTGCCCTCAAAAGGGCAAAGTTTTTTCTTTCTAATGCATGTTAAAAAATTAAAATCGGTTTGTAATTTACAGAGATATTGCTCTTTAAGTGAAAAATAAGGAACACTTGTGTTTTGACCCTAAATCCAGACCCTAAGGGTCCCCCGAAAATTCTAAGCATACCGTTTTCTTCTACTCGAAGAGACCTACAACCTACACTATAAGATTTCATTGCTATCTCAATAGAGACCAAGATATTCAAGTTTAAGTTTTGTGTAATTACTTTTGGGGGGAAAAATGTGTGTAATAACTTTTGACGGCCGCTACTCATTACTTCATTCGCTTGAATCTCGGTTCGATATACCGTTATCTTTTCCAATAAGACATCGATCGATTCAGGATAGATCAAGGATTACAACAACATATCTTATAATAGTCTGACATCATAGCAACAGTAGGATGAAGGAAGGAAGTTGAATGTGCAAAAAAAATTTGGTTGTGTAATAACCTTTGACTATGGCTGTATATACAATAATAGAACAAAACAAATAAAGTCGAGCTGAAAAACTACCACATAAAAACGATAAACAACAAGAAAAAGCGTAAGCTTCTGTAGAACCGAAGCTCAAATACCCACCACACAAAATTTTAATTAGTTCTTGTATGACCATCAGTGACGTACATTATTTTCCGCAAAGAGGTTTGGTGGGGACATCTCAATTTGGGGCTCATATTAGAAGTATATATGTAAAATTTTGCATAACATAACAAAAATTTTCTTGAAAAAATAAAAAAGTAGAAGGTAAGTTTGTATAGGGTTTGTATGTTATAGCGACCCGATCTTTGTCATATCGGTAGTACATTCAAAGGATGACAGTAGGAGTGATTTTACCCAGATTGGAGTGAATATCTTCATAAATAAGAACTATTTTCTTACAAAAACACAAAATGGGCGGTATATTTGTATGGGGACTATACCTATATATGGGCGTGTCATCTTGGTATTGATATTGGATGACATAGGAAGTGTTTTTAATCAATTCGTAGCAAATACATTCCTAAATATTAACTTTTTTCATAAAAAAAATCGAAAAAAAAGTGGTAAGTTCGTCTGGGGGCTATACCCGGAAATGGGCGTGGCACCTTGATTTTGACATAAGATGACTTTAGAAGTTTTTTCACCTTATTTGAAGTGAATTCATTCGTAAATAACAACTATTTTCATATAAAAACTTTAAAAAATCTGTAAGTTTGTATGGGGGCTATACCTAAAAATGGGCGTTGCAGCTTGATTTTAACAAACAAAGTAGTCGTTCCCGAGAAAACCTTAAGTTTCACATTTCAGCTCAATATCTTAATATCTTCACCGAAAAAAATGCGTAGAAATAAACAGACAGACAGACGGACAGACAGACAGACAGACGGACAGACAGACAGACGGACATGGCTAGATCAATTCGTCTCGTCGAGCTGATCAATAATATATGCGTGTAGTAACTGATTAAAATTTGAAACAGATCGGACCACGCCCACTCATGCCACCCCTATAAGAAAAAGTTGTGAAATAGTCATATTTATACCCGCCACACATAGTGTGAAGGGTATATTTTGTTTGTCCGAAAGTTTGTAACGCATTGAAGGAGACGTCGTAGATCCCATAAAGTATACATATTCTTGATCAGCTCGATGAGACGAATCGATCTAGCCATGTCCGTCTGTCTGTCTGTCTGTCCGTCTGTCTGTCTGTCTGTCTGTCTGTCTGTCCGTCTGTCTGTCTGTTTATTTCTACGCATTTTTTTCGGTGAAGATATTAAGATATTGAGCTGAAATGTGAAACTTAAGGTTTTCTCGGGAACGACTACTTTGTTTGTTAAAATCAAGGTGCAACGCCCATTTTTAGGTATAGCCCCCATACAAACTTACAGCTTTTTTTAAAGTTTTTATATGAAAATAGTTATTATTTACGAATGAATTCACTTCAAATATGATGAAAAAACTTCTAAAGTCATCTAATGTCAAATTAAGGTGCCACGCCCATTTATGGATATAGCTACCCATACGAACTTTCGATTTTTTTATGAAAATAGTTATTATTTATGAATGTTTTTGCTACGAATTGATTAAAAACACTTCCTATGTCATTCAATATTAGTATCAAGATGCCACGCCCATGTATAGGTATAGTCCCCATACAAATATACCGCCCATTTTTGTGTTTTTGTATGAAAATTGTTCTTAGTTTTGAATATATTTACTCCAATTTGGTTAAAATAATTTCTACTGTCATCCTATGTATATACTACTCATATGATAAGGATCGGGTCACTATAACATACAGACCCTATACAAACATACCGTCCATTTCTTTTATTTTTCAAGAAAAGTATTGTCATATCTTCATTTAAACCTAAAAATTTCGTATATATGCTTTTAATTTGATGATCATACATGAAAAAATTAAAGTTTTGTGTGGCGGGTATTTAAGATTCTGTTCTACTGAAGTTTGGTTTGATTTAAAGCTCTCTAATTTCATTTTTAATGAACCGCTCCTCAAAATTTATCACAATATATTTTTTTAAATTATACTATAATATATTGTGATATTTTTATACCGCTTGAGCGGATCTTCTTGCATATCAAGAATATGGCTGACAGTGTGGTTTAATAAATTTTGCAAACTTCAGCTTTGGTTTCTGTCACTTATATATCTTTGGGCCTGCATTCTAATTTGGCACGCTGTACCTTTTCATAAAAAGGATAAATATCACAAGAATGTTTTTTTTCCCATGTCTCGTATACTATTATACTGCTTTTTAGAAAAAGAATTCTCCAGTAAAAATGCTAAAGCTTCATGTGGTGTAAGCAGAACTGGATTGGAGGAAAATATTTTTCTTTTTATATATAGCTGGGACTTTCTTCGTCTTGCATACATTTCCTGAGCACTATTGACGTATCCTTGTCGTTGGACTTCTTAGCTGAAACTGCTGCCGCGAGAAGCCGAAGAAGTGCGGGATTATGTATTGCAAAATCGGTGGCCAATTTTCTCTTTAATCTGGAGCCTGCTTCCGAATACCCTACATGGGGACGTCCCATTTCACTTTGAAAATGTGTGGCATGTCTTTCAGGACCCAGTTCAATTGAAGATTCCAACGAAAGCTGTGTGTGCTACATTTTAAAATTGGAAACATTTTGACAACATTTTGACAAATATTTTCGCATGTTCTTGGGAAAACTATTGGCTTTTTGATTAATTTTGTCTCTCGTATTTAGTTCAATGTCATCCAAGCCGACTGGACCGAAAATCCACTCAGAAATTGGATCTTCTGTCCTCATGCTGCTCCATGCTTCGAGCAACTGAAAATTGCTGAAAATAAAAGTAGCTGCAATACATTTAATATTCCGGAAAAGGCTACAATTTGCGCAATTATAATTATTATTCTCTAAAACTGTATATTTTTATTCAAAACGAGACATATTTACTTTTTGGCACAGATTGGCAGGGAACTAGTTCTACTCCATAATTCACGAACACTGAGTTATACTTTTCAACATAAATCGGCTTAACAACACAAGACACATAAGCAACAAATAGCACATATTAAACAATTCTTACTTGGGATTTTTATATTTATAATTATCCATTTCAAATATAATTAAAAGATAATTACTGTTAAAAATTACACAGCTTTAAACTTTTAAAAGTTTTCGCACGTGACAAACGTAAACAAAGACTTGATATTATATTGACTTTGACGCCCTGGTACAACACCAGGGTCGCAACTCTACTTGTATAATTTATCGATTAAGTGGGTTTGGAATATCTATTTTCAATATATAAAATCAAAATCACAAAAGCTTTTCATGACTTTTTGTACTTTATGCCAAAAAATCGGACTTTCTCAAACTCAATTTACCAAGCAGCTTGTTGCAGCTTTATGCTTCTTGGCGGTGGCGTGCATTTTCAATACACACAATTTAGCGGAAAAGGTGCACTTGCAATACGCCCTTGCTGTATCGGTCAAATCTTTGCCAATCTAATATTTAAAATCTGGCAGTTGAAACCACGCGTCACGAAAATTATGCTTATATTCTGTTGGCACACAAAATTTAAAACATCACTTTTGTATAATCAACGTTTAGTGTTCAAAAATGTGTTATCAATTTGCTGATCGGATATGTAATACATGCATGCAAAAGAGAAAACTGGAGCTACATTAACATCAGTGCTAAAAAACATTGTCGCTTGTGATTTGTCAACGGGCTATTAAGACGGATAGAAGTAAAAAATAAAAAAATATACTAAACATAAAAAAATTCAGCTAAAAACTCTGCTATCAGCTAAATCGAAAAAAGAACAGCTTGTGCCCTTTAAAATCGGCAAAAACTAGCTGAAAATCAGCTAAATTGGCAACACTGGTGCCTTGTGTTATTGTACCATGCATAGATATTTGTCAAAAGAGTCCTTGTGAGCAGCAAAAAAAAAAACTGAAATCCACGTTTGTCTCTCTCTCTATCTCTCTTTCCGTCTCTCTCGACATGTATCGTATACATGTTCTCCCATGCTTAACTGCCCTGTAGTTCAGCAGTAGATAATTGCCGCTTTGTGGTATCTACTCGGCCGACCACTAGTGGTCGACCCTTTCTCAGGTTGCTAGTGGTGCAACGATATGCCGGTCAAAGAAAAGAGAAAAAGAATATTCGTATGTGTGCAAGAATCGAAACCCAAATCAAATCAAAAAATTCTAGTAAGTTGACAGTCTGCGTATAAAGTGCATCGCAACGATTCCGTTGTTCTTACTGTGCACTTATTGTATATGTGTAATAAACAAGGAAAAACGTTAACTTCGGTGGAACCGAAGCATAAATACCCGCCACACGAATCTTTGAATAGTTTATGTGATCGTCAGTGGCTTATATACATTTATAAATATATAGACGAAAACAATTAATTTTTCATACAAAAGATGAGTTTGTATGGGGGCTATACATTAAAATGGGAGTGGCATACTGGTTTTGGAATTGGATGATTTAAGAAGTGTTTTTACCCAATTTGGAGTAAATAAATTCATAAATAATACCAATTTTTATTCAAAAATTGGAAAATGGGCGGTAAATTTGTGTGGGGGCTACACCTTAAAATGGGCGTGGTACTTTGTTTTTGATATTGGATGTCATTAGAAGTGTTTTTATTCTATTTTGAGTGAATACATGCATAAATAATACCTTTTTTCATACAAAATTCGAAAATTTTCGGTAAGTTTGTATGGGGGCTACACCTAAAAATGGGCATGTCATAGTCGTTGCCGAAAAAGCTTAAGTTCCAAATTTCGGCGTAATATCTATATATCTTCATCGAAAAAAATGCTTAGAAATAAATAGACAGACGGACAGGCGGATATGGCTAGATCGATTTGTCTCATCGAGCTGATCAAGAATATATACTTTATGGGGTCTACGACGTCTCCTTCAATGCGTTACAAACTTTCCGACAAACTTATAATACCCTTCACACTATGTGTGGCGGGTATAAAAATGAATAAATAAAGCAATAAAAGGATTGTCGAAATCAACACATGCGCGAGCAGACGAATTCGTTTTGCCTACGTCTCCAATATGTAAAAAAAAAAAAAAGTTTGGTTCTATTTGAAAAATTATTAATTATATAATCTATACTAATATTATAAAGAGGAAATGTTTGTTTGTTTGTTTTTAATAGGCTCCGAAACTACTGGACCAATTTAAAAAATTCTTTCACCGTTGGCAAGTGATTTAAATAGTTTTGTTTTTAATTTTAATTTTTTTTTAAATAGGTAATAGTTGTACGTTGTATTATTTGGTCATTTTAAAATGCACAAAAGATCAAGATCTCAACTTTCTAGAAATAGTTCCATTTCTTATTTCTTTGGCGCCAAACGAAGTCAGGAGAAAAAAAGAAAAGGAGGAGAAAATAAAAAAAAGAGAAGAAAAGAAAAGGAGGAAAAAAAGACGAGGAAAAACAGGGGGGAGGGGAGGAGCAAAGCCGCGGGTACCTGCACCCGTGCGAAGCCGGGAGTTGCTAGTTATATAATATATATAATATGAATTTTCATGTTTCATGTTTTAAATATTTTTTCAATTATTTATTTTTTTTTTCTTGTGAAAATTTTCGAAAAAAAAAAAATAAATACTTTGTTTATTTTGACATTTTGTTGGTGCATGTCATTCCAAAATGTCTATTCAACTTTCTGTTCGCTCTGTCTGTCTGTATATATATGTATATAATTTTAATACCCGCCACACATAGTATGAAGGGTACTATCAGATTGTCAGAAAGTTCGTAATGCAATAAAGGACGCATCGGAGACTCCATAAAGTATATGTATATATTATTGATCAGCTCAACGAGACGAATCGATTTAGCCATGTATATATGTCTGTTTATTTCTACACTTTTTTTCGGTAAAGATATGAAGATATTAAGCTGAAATTTAAAACTTAAGGTTTTCTCGGCAACGACTACTTTGTATGTTAAAGCCAAGGTGCCACGCCCATTTTTTTCTTTTTGTATGATAATAACTTTTATTCATCAATGTATTCACTCCAAATTGGGTAAAATACTTCTAGTGTCTTTCAATGTCAAAACTAAGGTGCCACACCCATTTTTAGGTATAGGTCTTATATATATTTTCTGGCCATTTTGCTATTTTCGTGTAAATAATTGGGTAAAAATACATCTTATATCACTATACCCACTATACCATAAAGCCCCTTAACAAAGTCACCACCCATTTTCAAATTTATTTTTCAAGAAAATATTTATTAATCTGTCCTTTGGTTAAAATTTTACTCCATTATTGTGTCTAAACTTTGGTTGTACCGGACTATTGACTCCAAGCCATCCCTTCTATAAATTTTAATTAAGCCACTGATGATCATAAATAAACTAAATCAAGATGTGGCTGGTATTTACGCTTCGGTTCTACCAAAATTAATTTTTTTTCCTTGTTTTTTTTTTTTTTTTTTTTTTAATTTGTATTGAAAATTGTAATTTTGTTTTTTAGAAAAACTTTAAAAACTTCGTCAATTTCGGTGAGTTTGTATGGGGGCTATACATAAAAATGGGCGTGGCATCTTGGTTTTGGAATTGGATGATATAAGAAGTGTTTTTACCCAATTTGGAGTTAATAAATTCATAAATAATACAAATTTTTATTCAAAAATTGAAAAATGGGCGGTAAATTTGTGTGGGGGCTACACCTAAAAATGGGCGTGGTACTTTGCTTATGATATCGGATGTCGTTAGAAGTGTTTTTATTCAATTTTGAGTGAATATATTCATAAATAATACCTATTTTCATACAAAAATTTGAAAATGTGCGGTAAATTCGTATGGGGCCATACCTAGGAATGGGCGTGGCACCTTGGATTCGACTTTGGATGACATAAGAAGAGTTTTTACCCAATTTGGAGTGGATACATGCATAAATAACTCCTATTTTAATATAAAAATTCGAAAATTCTTGGTAAGTTTGTATGGGGGCTACACCTAAAAATGGGCGTGGAAACTTGGTTTTAACATACAAAGTAGTCGTTGCCGAGTAAAGCTTAAGTTCAAAATTTCGGCTTAATATCTATATATCTTCATCAAAAAAAATGCGAAGAAATAAACAGACGGACAGACAGACAGACAGACAGACGGACATGGCTAAATCGATTCGTCTCATCGAGCTGATCAAGAATATATATACTTTATGGGGTCTAAGACGTCTCCTTCAATGCGTTACAAACTTTCCGACAAACTGAATATACCCTTCACACTATGTGTGGCGGGTATAAAAATTGCATTTGCTTTTAAAATATAGGCTTAGGATTCAAATTTCAGATCAATAACTTTAAAACTTTCAGAGAAAAACGCATTGCAAAAAGACAGACGAATGGACAAACAGACGGACATGGCTAAATCGATTCGGCTCGTCGAGCTGATCAATAACATATGTACTTTATGAGGTCTCCTTTAATGCGTTACAAACTTTCCGACAAAGTGATAATACTCTTCACACTATGTGTGGCAAGTATAATTAGGGAAAAGCTTTTACTTAATGTATTCACCTTTGATCAAGGGTTACTACAAGAAGTATTTTGAACATATTTGCAATAAATCGCTAGAACATTGGCGATATATTTGTATGTGGGTTTTATGCTGTAGTAATACCACTTCATTCGCTTCTCAGGACAAGAGGAGTGGTCCTGGGAAGTCCCATAGCTGTGGGAACCGGACGGGTAGTAGGTTGCGGATAGCTAACGGCCATCACTATGGATATGGAATGGGTGCGCGCTGTGGCTGGACTGGGTTCAACACAGAGCGCTTTTAGGCCAGGTCGTAGTGATGGTTAGCTCTGAATAAGCGAAAGCGAATAAAGAGTCCCGGACAATAGCGGGTGTCTTGCAGGTGCAGCACTGACAAGACGTTTTGAGGTGTCGTCTTCTTAAGCTTACACCTCACCTCTATGTTCTATGTTCCTTGTTCTGTTTTTGTCTATTCGTCTACCTGCTCTCTTTCCACTTTCCCTTAAATGTCCATCACTCCCCTGGGCCGGACCAAGGTGTCAACCGACCCGTGCCGATGGTCAGCCTGGCTGGAGGCCCAGTAAAAATAGTCCAGTCGCGAACGGAGGGCTCAGGCGCTTGGCGGCCGTCTGTTCTAACCAGCCTTGCCCAGGTAAAGCGGATCTCTGCCTGGTTGGACCGTTCCCCTTCTCCGCAGCTCGTGGGATTTTATTATAGATGAATATAAAAACAAAAAACAACAAAACACAAAAAAAATGGTAACCGGCTCACCAAAGAGGCCGGAAGAAACCACAAGTTCCGAAAAAGAGGCTCTGCCACAAGCAAGCGCTCTCAGCAGGACCGCCACCAGTGTCCAAAACCAAAAACAGCTCGTCAGGCAGGACAAAACACAACATGACGTGTCAGGCCAATCTGGTGCTCCCAAGGCGTCTACAAGCAGGAGTGCCACCGACCAGCAAGTTGCGGTTGGGGCCTCTGCTAGTCAGGCAGTCGAAGGGGTACTTGTTTGCGGCAGGGCAGCGACTTTTGTACGTCCAGATCCGTCCAAGGCCACAAACAAGGATCGGAGAGTGGCAAGCCGCATTCTCAAGAGGAATGAAACGGCGCCGATTACAGAGAACCAAGTGTCGAACCAAGACTACTTGAAGATTCAGGAGGACATTCGATGGGCGAGAATGGTCGTACCTGATTTCAACATCGCTCTATACGGTGCAAACAATCACCAGAGCACGAAAAGGCAACGATCCACTGAGGATGGTCAGCTAACAGCACCAAAGCGGACGAAAACGCATGGCACAACCATGTCGCGATCGTTTGCGGAGGTTGCTAGGTACCAAAAGATTCTGGGAGTCATCGACAGGAATGACGAATCGGGCAGAATACCCAGACATTAGTGGAAGTGGGTTAAAGCCGAGCTGTCGCAACAAACTTTGGTGCTACTCCGAGAGCATCCGGGCTCAACAATGGCCGTTTCGGATGCAGGATGGTACCAAGGTAACATCAAGGTTGTGGCGTGCGAAGTCGATAGCACTGTGAATCTCTATAAGATCGCAGTAAGCCGAGTTGGGGAGGTGTACCCGGGAGCAAAGCTGGAGGCGGTCGACGTGAAAGACATCCCGTCTAGACCCCGAGCGCGTGGATGGGTACCCTCGAAGCCTACCGACCCCAAGGATATGCTGGAGATGCTGCAGCTGCAGAACCCAAGCCTTCCCACTCACAACTGGAAGGTTGTTAAGCTGGAGGAGAAGACCACGAGGGCTACGACCCAAGTGCTCATTCTGCTTAACAAGGAGAGCCTTGAGCCTCTGAAAAAGAATGGGGGTAGAATCAATTATGGATGCGACAAAGTGACTCTGAAGGTCTACAAAACCGATGCTACGGCAGACGGAAACCTAGCACACTTCATCACGACTGACCCTCCCAGTGGTGATGAAATGGAAGAAGAGGAAACAGTAGCCGCCGAAGGTTATGCCTCATCGGTGTCGGACTTCGGGTCGGACATTATGAAGCTCTATGGCAATACCACAGCTCTTCCCAGTAACGACGAGGGGGAGAACGACAGGACGCTGACGTAGGAATCTTGTAAGGATGCAGGTCCTACAAATCAATCTGCATCACAGTAAAGCAGCATCAGCTGCCCTCCTCCTTCGCCTCGAAAGAGGGGAAGTAGATGCCGTCCTCATCCAGGAGCCATGGATTGTGGGCGACAGAATATGTGGACTGAAAAGTTCAAAGTACACAATGCATAGCATAAGTGGTAACGGTTAACCTCGTACTTATATCTAACTTATATATAATTAACAAAGGCAACAAGCCTACTTTTATTATAAAGAATCGAAAGGAAGTACTAGACATCACGCTAGTCTCCGAAGACCTATTGGAAGACATTATATCTTGGATAGTCTTGGATGACCATTCCTTTTCAGACCATAGATATATTGAATTCCAATTATCTAAAACCACCCCCCAAACCTATAGACGTTATGAACTTGAGGAAAGCTAACTGGGGACTATACCGTAAAGCCTTAGTACGTAGATTACCCTCGGTCCAACATAAACTACCCAACAATGTAGAGGAATTAAAAGAATTAGTTAACCTTTTTTCCGACAGTTGTGCAGACGCACTCAAAAAGGCGTGCCGGAAACGAAAATTCAAAGCGACCCATAAGCCACCCTGGTGGTCCAGTCAACAGGGCGACCTAAGAAGGGAGTGTAGGAGGGGGTTTCAACCAAGCCAAATGGTCTAACCTGGACCGCGATTAGGAGCAATACAAAGCCCAGCTAAAAAAGTTTAAGAACGCTCTTAGGAATACTGAAAGGGAATCCTGGGCCAAGATCTGTAGCGAAATAGAGACATCTTCTGAAGCTTTACGCTTGAGAAAGGTCATCTCTAAAACCCCAGTATAAGTAGGCTATCTAATATAACCTGATGGTACCTGGACCAACTCGAGTACTGAGTCCTTAAATCTTTTGATGGACACACATTTTCCTGATAGTCCTACTCCTGATAGCTATCTCACGGAAGTGTTTGATCCTATTGTTTGCAAAGAGAGGATCGAATGGGCAATCGACTCCTTCAAGCCGTATAAATCTCCGGGGGTTGATGGCATCAAACCAGTTTAACTACAACAAAGCAAAGAGTTAGCTATACCATGGCATGGAGGTAATCTTCAAGGGTAGCCTCAAGCTAAATCATCTTCCTTCAGCCAGGAGGGAAGTCAAAGTAGTATATATCCCTAAAGCAGGGAAAGCATCCCATGTAACACCAAAGGATTTCAGACCGATTAGTTTATCATCTTTCATATTAAAAACCCTAGAAAGACTGATTGACATATACATGAAAGTAAGTATTAACCCCAGATTCATTTCTAACTCGCAACACGCCCATACCAAAGGAAAATCCACGGAAACAGCACTCCATATAGTCATCCTCGACTATAGAAAAATCTTTCGAGGAAAAAGAATATACTCTCGCAGCCTTTCTTGACATAGAGGGAGCTTTTAACAGTGTCCACCCCGGGGCCCTTACTGGTGCCTTAACGGACGTTGGAGTCGACGCTTCCCTAACTGGTTTAATACGCTCTATGCTAACCAGCAGAGCAGTTAACTCTACGTTGGGAGAGGCGGCGACTCGAAGGTGCGTTAATTCCTATACCTTTTACCCCCAGATCTCATTGCCAAAGAACTGGCAACAAATACAGCTATGAGAATCAGAGAGACAGCAGGCTGGCTCAATTGAAACTACGGACACTCGAAGATACTTAACCTTCTAGTGTCCTTGCCACCAGTCACCGATCTCTGTACATCATACCCAACTTTTGGTAAGAAGTACAAAATCTCTATCCCAACAACAGCTCAATAAGAAGACCTACCCCATTTTGAAACCAACGCCATTAATATTTACACAGACGGGTCTTAAACCGAGGGAAGGGTAGGAGGGAGGTATCTTTTCCCCGGACCTGGAGATCAGAGAATCCTTCAGACTTCCTGATCACTGCAGCGTTTTTCAAGCTGAAATGATTGCCATACACGAAGCTATGCATTTTCTGGGACACCACCCAATTCGTAGAAAAAAGTATACATCTTTTCGGATAGTCAGGCTGCCTTAAAGGCGCTTGACTCGTGTAATAACATATCCAAAACTATCTTCCAGTGCCGCAAATCTCTCAACGAGATGGCGGAGCAATGGGACATTTGCCTCACATGGGTTCTGGGTCACATGGGTTACGTGGCCAGAGTATAGCACGAAACGAACAGCCCAGCTCATGCGCCATAATAGACAGACCCTATCCATGATGGTGGGCGCTCTCACGGGACATTGCCTGGTGGGAAGACATGCCGTCCGACTTGGGGTAGCATCAAATGACTTCTGTAGGAGCTGTAGAAACGAGGAAGAGAGGAGGAGACAGTAGAACATTTTTTCTGCCACTGCCCAGCCCTTGGAAGAATAAGGTTAATCGTACTTGGTAGGCCGATTCTTAATAGTCTGGCGGAGATTGCATCAGTCAAGATTGGTGCAGTAGCCGCCTTCATAAGGAAGTCGAGCTGGTTCGAGTAGGAGGATAATAGAGATCATATGGTATCACAATGGGCCTTTTTTGGCCTAAGTGACGTCGTGAGAATTCGCGGCGGCCATTTTAACCTAACCTTACCTAATACCACTTTATGCTTTGAGTCATTTTCTAAACACGGGTTGTTATTAGAAGTGTTTTTAGAAGTGTTTATACCATATTTTTCATAAAAAAAAAAGTGAGCGAATGAAACGTGTAACTACAGACAGACAGACGGACATGGATAGATCAACTTGTCTAGTCGAGCTGGTCAAGAATATATATACTTTATGGGGTTTACGACAAGCTTTCCGACAAACTGATAATACCCGTTTACGCTATGTAAGTGTCACGGGTATAAAACGGGTAAAAAACGGGTAAAGCTAAAACGCGTGTTTAAGAAATATGCAAAGAGTTTTTAAAGCTGCGTCCTTAGCAAGTTTCAAGTTCAAAGTACGAGTCCATGGACAAGCAGACAAACAAACAAAAATTACAGCTGAGTAACAGCAAATAAAAACAACAGCCACAGCAACAGCTGCTGCGCATTTAAAAAATCTACATCTGCAACAAAATATTCAAATACATCAAAAACAAAAAATACGATATATACGATAAATACGATAAATATTTTATGTAAGAGGGCGAGAACAGCAGCTACAAAAATGATAAACAGAAAAAATTTAAAAAGTATACAAAATTTTGAAGAAAATAATAAATAGTTATTATAAAAAGTTATTAGCATTTTTTTGGACATAATATTTTCCACGAAAACTAAACATCTAGATAAGATCTTGCTCGACATCTAAATACCATTTTACATGAGTTAATATACATAGACTTGCCTTGCCGAATTTGCAGACAGACAGGCAGAGGGCCGAAAAGGCAGACGTTTACACACTTATGACTTTATATAATGGATTTTCGAAGCTGCTAAAAAATTTAAATATGTACAACGTTTTTCTGTAAACCAAAGTATAAAAAACACTCCTGTCACTAGCCACATAGTTCTAAAACATAGTTCCTTGAGACTTTGCATCGGTCAATCGGTCGGCATATTATTGCTTAAAAACGGACAATTACAAGGAAAAGCTTTAACTTAGGGAACCGAAGTTTTAATACCAGTCACACGATGATTAGACTAACTTATCATGCCAATGGGGACTATATGCTAGAGGGATCCTACTTTAACCGTGTGCCCTACTGTGATCATTGATTGCTACAAGAATTATTTTGACCATATTTGAAATAAATCGCTTCATAAATAAACCATTTTCCATATAAAAACTCAAAAGTTGGAAGTATATTTATATGGGGGCTATATGCTATAGAGGTCTCACCTTAAACACGGGTCATAACATAAATAGCCTAATAAAAAATATAGTAAAAAAAACTAGATAATTTGTATGTGGGCTATGCCTAACAATAGGTCCGGCTCTCTGGTTTTGACGCTTTAACGGCTTACGAAAAACTTAAGTTTCGAGTCTCATGTGAATATAGTGTCTTTAAAACTGAGTGAATGAAACAAATGAAATGTGTCACTATGGACGGATGCACAGACAGACGAACATAGCTAAATCGATTTCTCTCGTTGATCTGATAAAGAATGTGTACTATATACTTTATGTAGTCAACAATGACCCTTTTAATGCGTTACAATCTTTATGACAAACTGATAATACCCATTAAATATACAATATTCTAGGCCCATTTTACAAACCTACTTAGTTCAGAGCTTAATATGAATTCTTTTTTTTGTTTTTCTATCCGCCACATGGTGTGAACCGGTGTATTAAGTTTGTCTGAAAGTTTATAACAAATTGAAGGAGAAGTCGTACCCCACAAAAGTAATACATATATTATTGACCGTATGTCTGTCTATCCGACTGACTGTCCAACTGTCCATCTGACTGTCTGTCCTCCTTTATATTTCAACGCGATTCCTTCGGAGAGTTCTGGAGATATATAACATAAAATTCACCTAAATGTCATTCTTGTATACACCACTGACATGATAAGGATCGGGCCACTATAACATATAGCATCTACGATCACACAAACTCTTTAAAAATTCGTGAGAGGGGCATGTAAGGTTCGGTTACACCGAAGTTAACGTTTTTCCTTGTTTTAGTTTTCATTTTAAATACAGGTATCCTAATTTGGGGTACTGCCAGCAGAAGTAACTGTTCTATTATTCAAATATTTCAAAACAAGGCGCTGAGGATTATGTCAAACGCTCACGTGTTCCACTCCAACAAAGAGATACACGAGGAACTCGGGGTACCTTGGGTATAACATGAAATTACAAGATTAAGCACCTCTTATATAAATCGGCTCGACATGCATACCAACACCCTTGCCATCAATCTACTTGACAACAGCTCCAGTATAAGAAGGCTCAAAAGGCTTCACCCGCTCGATCTCCCTCATGGGAGACAATAATTCATGTTTATTTTTACTTTTTGTATATTTTCTTTTCCCATCCCCATCCCTTATTCCTTATCCATAATTTTCCAACGCATTTTCAACTGTTCTTTACTCAAACAACTTTATGATTGTCTCTAAAGATAGATTGCAAATAAATTTATTCGCAATAAAAAAAAAAAATTAAATACAATTTAAAATGCGACTTCAATCCATTTATGTAATAAAAAGACGGATAGACAGACAACAGCTAAATTCACTCATTGCGGCACTTCAAAAGCAAGCAAAATTTTTTCGTGAAATTTTTTTGACCATGTTTAATATTGAACTTGTTCGTAATTATTTCAATTTCCGCTTTTTTATGTACTCGCTTTGTATGTACAGGTAAACCTCCTACTACGCGGTTTCCTATAACGTGTTTTCGCTACAACCCGGTTCCCAAAATGCGGGCATTTTCTTACAACGCTACTCTTACAACGCGATTTTTATGAAAATTTTATCAAATATTTACTATTTTAATTTGAAAAAGGTTTTCTTGCCCAAATAAAATTCTTTGCATTTTTCCATACTTTTATAACTATCTTTTTTATAGCATTGCCACCCAACACTTGAACATGTGTTTACAAAGTGACAAAAAATACGTAAAAAGGGGTTTCCCCGCGGTTCTAACATCACACAACTATTTATGCTACTTTCATTTGATGTAATAATTTTTTTGTTAGTTTGTTGTCGGCATTGCAAATAAAAGCATCAATCTAAAGCGTGTAAAAAATTGCGAAAAAATATTCAGTCTAATTCCAGTTTAATTATAAAAAATTTGTGAAACAGTTGTTGTTTTTTTTTTTTTATTTTGTATATGAGCTCATTAAAGATTTTATGCTGGAACGCCAATGGTATCTCCAGCAAAATGCTTCGTGCTGACCCAGAAAATTGACATCATTTTACTATCTGAAACTCGTCTCACTGGCAACACTGCACCTAAAATATTTGGATTCAGCTCTTATCCCGCAAATCACCCTACTTCATGGAAATGTGGTTCTGCCTTTCTTGGTAGAAGCGATATACAACATTTTGTCACGCAACCCATTTGCACCTGTAATCTCCAACTAGCCACAGCTTTAGTCAAAACGCAACTTGGAAATATCGAAATTGGTGCAATATATTGCCCCCCTCGATTCAAATGGACCAGCAAAAAATTTGCAAAACTTTTTGGCAACATGGAAGGGAAATACCTTATTGGCGGTGATTTTAACGCTAAGCACAGGTTGTGGGGTAGCTTAAGAGGTGAAAATAGAGGAAAAGAACTGGCTGATTTCGTCTTGTCCTCAAATGCCAACGTTCTGGCTACTGGAGCCCCAACCAGATACCCATTTCGTGCTAACAATCAGCCAGGATGTTTGGATTTTGCGATTTATAAAGGTATCCCTCATGGTTAGCTAAAAATTGAAGACCGGTTGGACTTATCGTCAGACCATCTACCTCTTGTCATCACAGTTGACTCAGCTGCAACAACTTATCCTATTACGAAAAGATTAGTTGGCCGTGGCACAAACATTAATGTTTTTAAAAGAATTCTTCAAAATGAAATTCATCCTGATATTGAGCTGAATTCCGCCGAAGATATCGACTTTGCTTTAGATTTATTCAACAAAAAAGATTACACAGCAGCATTTGACTCTCGACGTAGTGGTGTAAGAACGCCTAAACACAATCGTGGTCAGTATATTTTGTCAACTGAGTTGCGAGCTCTTTTAAATAACAAGCGTTGTCTTCGTAAAGATATTTGCGCACGCTCCACCCGTTACACAAAGCTCAATGGTTAAGTGCTGCTGCTGCTCTTAAAGTTGATTTACAGGAGAAACGTAACAATTTTTTCGACAATAGGCTGGAGAATATGGATAAAGATAAAGACTCTGCGTTTTCGCTATGGGAGGCGACTCGGAATGCGAAGCGACAACCAATGCGTCAGGCTCCATTGAAAAATTCCAATGGCAAATGGTGTCGATCTGATACCGAGCAGGCAGAGATTTTTGCACAACACCTTGCAGAGCGATTTGAGCCGTTCAACTTAGCATCGGCGTTGTTAGTACTGAGGGTTCGCTTGAAACTGCTTTGCAGATGGACTTTCCTATTGCTCCCTTTACCTTACATGAGATTTCTTATGAAATAAAACTGCTCAAAAAAATAAAGCTCCAGGCCACGATAATTTGTGTAATGCTACATTAAAAAGCCCTACCAGTGAACGCGTTACTTTTCCTTATTACACTTTTCAACGCAATATTAAAAACACAATATTTCCCGAAAGCTTGGAAAACTGCGGCCATCACAATGATCTATAAGTCTGGCAAACCTGAAAGTGTTTCTGAATCGTACCGTCCAATCAGTCTACTTCCGTCTCTTTCTAAAATTTGGGAGAGACTACTAGCTATCTGATTAGCAGACGTGTTTGACAGCAAAGGTCTACTAACGGATCACCAGTTAGGGTTTCGTTCGGGCCACGGAACAGTTGAACAGCTTTATAGAGTTGTTAACTACATATTAGAAGCATTCGACGAGAAAGAATATTGTAATGCCATATTCATTGATATTCAGCAAGCCTTCGATAGAGTGTGGCATACTGGTTTGTTAGCAAAAATAAAAGATAAACTTCCGGCACCATATTTCTTGTTGCTGCGTTCTTATTTGGAGGAGCGCCAGTTTTTTCTCAAGGTACGTTCGAGTGAATCGGCTACGTATCTGGTTTGTGCAGGCGTCCCTCAAGGGAGCGTTCTTTTCCCATTCATTTTCAACCTCTTTGCGGCTGATCTCCCAACTCCAGGCAATCATTTTGCGGATAACTCATCGAAAACAATGATTGCTGCATACGCTGATGACGTGTGTATCCTACAAAGGTCTAAATGTGAACAAAAATCTGCTTTATGCTACAAGACTGGGCAAAAAGATGGAACGTACAAATTAATAGCGCCAAATGCAGTAATGTCTGCTTTACTTTGAAAAGAAAAGTTCCACCCCAAATACATATTAACGGCATATCATTACAACAATCCACCAAGTTAAATATTTAGGCCTTCTTCTGGATAAATGCCTCACCTTTAGAGATCATATACAAACGTCCATCCAAACTTGCAACGGAAGAATACGAAAACTCTACTGGCTACTTGGTAAGAGTAGCAGACTATCCTTGCACAATAAACTTACGATTTATATGCAGATAATTGCTCCAATTTGGAGATATGGAATTCAAATCTGGGGCATCGCAGCCAAATCAAATCGAAATAAAGTGCAAACATTTCAAAATAAATCTTTTCGTTTAATTACTGGCTGCCCCTGGTTTGTTAGAAACTTCAACCTTCACAGAGATTTAAACATCGCCTACGTGGAGGATCAAGTATCTTTTTTCTCAAGTAGGTACAACGACCGATTGATTAATCACCAAAACCGCTTGGCTAGTCCTCTGGCTCGAGCAGTGCCTATTAGACGCCTTAAAAGACGCCATTTTGGTCATCTAATAAGTTAGTTGGGCAACATTTGATTCTGGACCACACAGCTGGTCTTTTATCAAGTGCGAATATAATATTAATTTCTTTTGGCTACTCTTTGTTTACTTGACTATTCTTTAAGACAAATTTAAGAGGTTCTTTCTCTTTATTTATTTGTAAATAACTCCTCTTAGTCTAACGTAAATTTAACTTTTGAATTATTAATATTGATAAGAATTAATATTAATTTGGTGATTATGACATAGATATAGGGTAAATTATAGGGTCAATTTGATTCCCTGATTGTAACCTAACAAAAAATGAATCAAAAAAAAAGAAAAAGAAAGCTAAACGGCTGGACGATAGAAGTAAAAGGGGAGACATGTGAAAACAACACAAATCATTAAAATAGAATAACTGTGCAAATAAAAAATTAAGAAAAACCAAAAAAAAAAAAGCTCGATGCGCTTGATTGTGAGGCGCTGTAGAAACATTAAAAAACCAAAACAAAGCAATAACAATAACAAAAATCAAACTGTAGGCAAAGCATCATGCAAAAAAAAATCTTTTACAAAAGCTTTTCGTAAATTTTACAGATAGTTATTGACCAGAACACAACAAGTAATAGCGGCGATGAGCAAAACGAAGACATAAGTCAATATACAAGATATGCAAAATAGGTGCATAGTTCGTGACCCGCCTCCCTCCACCGAAAAAAAAGTAGAATCACTTTAGTTGTTGCCTTCAAAATGCCCCCTTACCATCACTGGATAAGAGACATTTTTCTCTTATTTATTCTTGTAAATCAATTTCAACCCCTTCAAAGTAGTCCCCTCCCGATAAAATACACTTATGCCAACGTTTTTGTCCAATCCTCAAAACATTCCAAATAGTCCCTTTTCGGTATAGCCATCAGCGCCTTCTTCGATTAACTTTTATCTCCTCAATCGACTCGAAACGCGTTCCCCGGAGTGGTCTCTTGAGTTTTGGGAATAACCAGAAGTCACACGGAGCCAAATCAGGCGAATACGGTGGTTGCTGAACGTATTGGTTGCATTTTTGGAGAAAAAGTCTCGAAGAATCGACGCTGTTTTTCAAGAAAATTCACCATTTTTGGTAACAATCGAGACTTGACACGTTTGAGGCCCAAAACACCTTTCAAAGTGGTATTAATTGGTCCTTTCGATACGACAATTTCATTAGCAATGTCTCTTATAGTTAATCGACGGCGTGCACTCACTAATTCTTTTTCTTTTTGGATGTGAGCATCGTCCGTTGAGGTCAATGGTCGAGCAGGGCGTATTTTGTCTTCAACGCGTACTCTACCTTCTTTCAGCAATTTATACCAATCATATGTTGTTGAATTTGGGAGAGCTCGATCCCCGTAAGCCTTTTTCAACATTTTTATTCCATTTATTCCATTCAGAAAACAAAATTTAATGACCCTTCTCTGTTCAATTAAATCAGAAATTGTAAAAATCGAAAAATGCACTCTTGGTCGTTTGGTAAACACAAGCGAAAATATATTACTAATAATGACATTGATATGAAGTTTGGCCCAGATGTTATTAACAGTTCTGCCAACTCAAGAAAAAAGAACTAGCCCGAAATGTTAAACCCGCAAAATTTAAATTGAAAATTCTCCTTACTTTATTTCACATTAGTATAATCGTTATATTGTATATGAATTGAAACGTAAACTTTTGAAAGAAAATAGTTTATATCTTATAAAACAAATAGCAAGAATTATTAGAGATTGAAATTTAACGAAACTAGAATATCTATTTAAAAATACTTCTTTTTGTTTGCGATTTTTTTTTTGGCTTTATAGTTCATAAGAAGTTCATGCATCTTAAAGTCGAAAAAGACAGACAATCTGATGCTGACTGAGTTTGTGACTACCGCTGCGGATGCGGGTGCGGTTACGGCAGTTGGAACTGAATTACCCAAGGCGACATTTGTTTGCTATTAGATGCCTTTCAATGGAATTGACTTTACAATCATAATAATGACGACAATGGCGATGATGATGATAAAAAAATTAAAAGATTGATTAATTGCATTAGTATTGCAATAAAAAAATGATTTTTAATTAATTTATTTAGCTGTTTTTGTTTTGGGTTTTTTTGTTGTTTCTTTTATCGTTACAAGTGCAAAAAAATGTATGGTGCTTTTCTATACCCTACTCTATTTATATTGGCGTTTGATGAACTTTTCAAAGTAAATATTAATCATATTTAATGGAGCCGACTTTGTGTTGCATACAAAAATTAATAATAAAAATACTTTCAAGCAATTTTATTTGAATAAAAATTTGGAAAAACCACCAAGTGTTTAAATAAAATATTTTGAACTTGTTGCATTGGAAGGTTTGAAATATTAATAAAAATCATGAAAAAGCATTTCTTTATAATGAAAGCAGCAGCAAGACTTGGCTTTGCTCGCGAACATAAAAAATTGATCCGTTTGTGTTTCTCATATTAGAAATTCCCCCGAAAGTCATAGTTTAAACTTTTCAAATCGCTGTCAATATAAACATTTCAAAAGTTCTAAAAGTTTTAGAGTCTTGCTTTTTCGTTTCTGAAAAACGGCTTCAAGAGGATCCTCACCAAATCTTTTTTAAAACCATATCAATATTTGCCTCTATGTGTAATTTGTTAAAATCTTTATCTATACATATATCTTTATCTACACATGCCAAATTTAAAGATCCTAGCTCCCTTTTAGAGGAAGCAAATGGGTACTATGGGTCTAAAAAATGTAGAGAAAAAGATGTTATAAGTGACTTAGGAGCTAAGTCTAAGTATCGAGATAGTTCTTGTAATACGGACATACAGACATATATATAGTAGCTCTGCAAATAATGTAATCAAGAAAATATATATATATATATATATATATACAAAGTGTTCCCCAACCTTTTTTACAAACGTCGTCAGGAGATAGATGGAGTCAAAGACAAACACTGTTTGTTCTAGCGCCAATCGCCCATTTTTACCGTTTTTCAGTTATTCGAGTTCTAAAAAAATGCATTTTTGAATGCATTTTGGGAAATAATTTAAACTACTTTTCCAAATTTAAAAAATTTCATTGAAAATTACTTCAAAAAATTTTTTTATTATTTAAAAAGTGCGATTTCTTTGTGTTTTGAAGTTGTTTTTCTAAATTTCGGTTATTTCACAATGAAATTTTCGAAAGAAGAATACACCGACATGGTATTGTGCTACGGAAAAGCTGACTGCAGCGCACGTGAGGCCCGAAGGCTTTATGAACAATCATTTCCCCGGAGACGCCTACCCAGTGCAGCAGTCTTTCAGGCAACAGTTGTCCGTTTGCGAGAAACGGGGAGCGTTTTAAACAGGCGAAGGACGAAACGTAGGACGGAACGAAAATGAAGAAGCAGCTGTTTTGGAAGCCGTTTCAAGCGATCCATCAACAAGTGTCAGAAAAGTTTCGCAAGCTACAGGAATTTCAAATCACAGGTACATCGTGTTCTTAAATACAACAAGATGCATCCGTATCATTACACACCCGTGCAAGCTTTTTATACAATGGCGATTGCCAGAGGCGACTAATCTTTTGCACGATGATGCTGGAGAAGCAAAAGACGTGATGCCAATTTTCTTAAACAAATTTTTGGACTGATGAGTCAACTTTGACCGGAGAGGGAATAACAAATTATCACAATCTTTCATTATTATTCCCAAGCCAATCCACACATGAAATGCAAGCAAAACCCCAAATCAGATTCAGTGTGATGTCTGGGCAGAGAGTGGTAACTTTTTTTTGTTTGTTTTCATGACTTATACTAAAAAACTAACATCGTTGTCAGGCAATACCTAATTGGACCACATTTTTTTGCCACAAAAACTTAATGCTTCGGCGTACCTCAACTTTCTACAAAACGAACTTCCATCTTTGTTAGAAGACATTCCTTTAAGCTTATTATCTGGGATGACTTTTCAAAATGATGGTTGCCCAGTGCATACAAGTCTTATTGTAAAAATTTTTTAAATGAAGAATATGGTGAGAAATGGATTGGCAGAAATGGTACAATTAAGTGGCCAGCAAGATCGCCGGACCTAACTCCTGTCGACTTTTATGTTTGGGGGCGAGCAGAAAGAATTGGTGTACAATGAAGAAATAAGGGACCGCGACCAGCTTAAAGAAAAATAGAGTTTGCATTCAACACAATGAGGCAAGAAATGATATGGCAAACAGTCACAACCGAGGTTGAGAGTCGGTTTTTTGAAATGTACTAATGAGCAAGGGTCTCATTTTGAAAATTTGTAAAGAGATTTTTTATAAAGAAAAAAGAAATATTTTTTTCTTTGACAAATTTGTTTAAGAAATTATTTGAAATCAAACAAGTAGATTTTTAAAAATGCATTCAAAATGCATTTTTGTAGCTCGAATAACTCAAATACGGTATGCAATAGGCAATTGGTGCAAGAACAAACGTTGTTTGTCTTGACTTCCTCTATCTCTTGACGAAGTTTGTCAAAAGTTTTGGGGACACCCTGTATATACCTAATAGAGTCTGTCAAGCTTCTAGTACTCAAGTAAAAAAAAAGTTAAAAAACAAATAAAAGCGGCAACACGTTAAAAATCATAAAACACGGCGAAAATATTTTTTAACGTTTTTCGCGTTTCCCAAATTTAAATTTTCGGGCCCAAAATTCTTTCTAAATACTCACCTACATAATATTTATGTACATGTGTGTTAAAAATTTTAAAACAAGATTTTTTGACGGTTCGCATTTTATTAAAGTAGTAGTAAAGTCAATCAATGCAAAGATTTTCATACACATGTAGTATATACATATGTGAATGTATGTATTCATATACTCGTATTGTATGTTGTAATTTTTATCAGAAAGTAATAAACAAATGTAAATGTATAATATATAAATGTATTTTTATACATATTATCCACAATTATTTTCATTCTTTTTTTATACCCGCATTAAAGGAGGCATCGGAGACCCCATAAAGAATATATATTATTGATCAGCTCGACGAGACGAATCGATTTAGCCATGTCCGTCTGTCTGTCCGTCCGTCTGTCTGTCTGTCTATTGCAATGCGTTTTCTCGGAAAGTTTTAAAGATATTGACCTGAAACTTTAAACTTAAGCTTTTTGTGTTCCTAGGCAGTTTGTATGGCAGAACCATAGATATTTTTAGATTTTGATATGAAAATTGTTATTATTTGTAAATTTATTTACTACAAATATGGGTAAAAGCACTTCTAATGACATCCAATTTCAAAAGAAAGGTGCCACGCTCATTTTTGATATGGCCCCCATACAAACCAAGCGCCCATTTTTCAGATTTTGTATGAAAATAGTTATTATTTATGGATGTATTCACTCCAATCTGTAAAATCACTTTTACTGTTATCCTATGAATATTCTATCGATATTACAAGGATCGGGCCACTATAACATATAGTCCCATACAAACTCACCTTCTATTTTTTTATTTTTCAAGAAAATGAATAAAGTTTCGTGTGGTGGGTATTTGAGCTTCGGTTTTGTTTATAAATTTTGTGACCGTAAAGTGAAATATAGAAGAAAAGAGGAAGCTACAGGAGAAAAACTTAAGCAGATGCGCCAGAATAAATCAAACAAAGCAAGTACAGGTAAACCTCCTACAACGCAGTGAATAGGTTCCTGAAAAACTCCGCGTTGTAGGAAATCGCGTTAGTAGGAGACTCTAACTCCATACAAAAATCAGAGTTTGGTTCCAAAGTAAAAAAATGTTCAGTAAAATATGGGAATTTGAATAGTAAAAATATGTGCTTAATATAATTTTGTGTATGTATTTATTTGTTGAGTCATAAGAACATACATATTATGTAATTTAATAACACTCCATTTATTTAAACAAAAACAAAACAAAATATAATAAAATTTCAATTCTACTTAAAATATTCAAGTTGAAAGATTTAATATAATAACGATAAGTTTCTACTCCTCCTCATCACTTAGTATGATCGGAAAGATCGTCAGAGCTATCTCCAACTGATTCTTCATTTGTCATTGCCACTAAATCTGCTATGTTTATTTCGTCGTCCGCAATTAATTCTTAAATATCAGTCATTGTTATTTCATCAAATCCATCACCTTCTACTGCATGCGCCAATCTCACTTTGTTCCTATATTCTTCTTCTATTGGTGTAGAAACAGCAATGAACGTCTATATCCGGTATTAGTGCTTTCCAGCAAGCTTTTAGTGTTGAAGGATGCATTTCTTTAAGTGACGCATCAACAATTTCAACGGAATTTAAAATTGTAAATTGTTTCCAGACTTCTTTAACCGTAATAGTTGCTGACTCCATCTTCTCTTATATTACCTCAAAGGATTTCCGAATGTAGTAAGCTTTGAATGCTGTTATTATGAACTGATCTAAAGGCTGTAATAGCGATGTGGTGTTGGGCGATAAAAATTCGATTTGAGCATTAGGATGACTTAAATCAGTCGAATGGGATGGCGCATTATCTAAAAGTAGTAAAACTTTAAATGCTAAGTTCTTTTTTTCGATAATTTTCTACGTCAGGAACAAAGCAATGATAAAACCAATCATTAAATAAACTGGCGTCATCCATGATTTTTTGTTGGCTCTCCAATACACATCTTGGATGTAATGATCGGTTAATTAACATTGGCTTGGTCATAAAATCACCAGACGCATTACTGCACAGCAATAATGTTATTCGATCTTTCGACTCTTTTTTCGTTTTTCGAAATAAAACATCTTGAAGGCATTTTTTTCCACCACAAGCCTGTCTCATCTGCGTTGAACACTTGTTCAGGTAAATAACCATTTCCTTTAATAATTTTTCGAACTCTGCTGGATATTTTTCTGCTGAATCTGACGATTGTCCTGTTTCCTTTAAATAATTAAATATTTTATAGCGCTTTATGCTTAATTACATTCCCATCTAAGGGCATTCGTTTTTTTGTCATGTCTTCTATCCACACCAAAAGCGATTGCTCCATTTTCTCCATTGTCTGCGGTCTAGGACGAACAGTTAAGTTAAAATGGCAATATCACTTATCCTCTTGATTTTGAAGTCGATCCAAAATTTGTATTTTTTAGTTCAATTGATAAAAATTTTCGTTTTACCGGTTTTTTTTTTTTTCATTTTCATTCGGCATTTTTGTTGCTAAATTTAAAATTTGTT
Source organism: Leucophenga varia (assembly GCA_018903435.1). Taxonomy (NCBI): domain Eukaryota; kingdom Metazoa; phylum Arthropoda; class Insecta; order Diptera; family Drosophilidae; genus Leucophenga; species Leucophenga varia. Next base: position 243,078 of record JAEIFJ010001423.1, read on the forward strand.
TTGCATTTAAATAAATTTACATACATACATATAAATAAGGTTTAAAAGAAACTTACTTATTCACCTTAAAATAATTTTATCAAAACTCTTTTACAAAAAAAAAAAACAACAACTGTTTCACAAATTTTTTATAATTTAACTGGAATTAGACTGAATATTTTTTCGCAATTTTTTTACACGCTTTAGATTGATGCTTTTATTTCTTTATCATTGCATTGGATTGAAGAACAACAATAACAGAAAAAATAGCTTAAATTCTACAGAATTCTCACCTCTTCTACAGTTTTTGTGTGCATTATTGTTTTTTTTATTTTTTTTTTATTTGTATTCTCAAATTGTTGTTGCTGCTTTTTTTCAAAAAAAAAAAATAAAGTCAACAGATTTTCAATGTAAAACAAGAAACGTCAACCCAAACCCCAAATAAATATCCTCATTATTCTCCTCCGTAAAAATTACCGTCGTCACGTCCCCAAGCGGTTTTTTATACCCGCCACACATAGTGTGAAAGGTATATTAAGATTGTCTGAAAGTTTGTAACGCATTGGAGGAGACGTCGTAAAGTATATATTCTTGATCAGCTCGTTGAGACGAGTTGATGTAGCCGTGTCCGCCTGTCTGTCTGTCCGTCTGTTTATTTCAACGCGATGTACTCGAAGACTACTGGAGATATTTTGCTGAAATTTTAAACTTAAGCCTTTCCCGGAAACGACTAGGTGAAGTTCGAAAATGAAGGTGCCACGTGTGTGCTTATGCAGAGTTTGTATGTTGATGCACTGGACAGTACCAAGTAACAGACAAACACAGATATTCAATATAATTTTTCAGACTATTGTTGTTGTTGCAAAATGTATTGAAATGTTAGCTTGGAGGCGTAATGTATTAAGACAATAATATGCGTCGCGCGGGAAAAGAAATGTGTTGCGTCCGTTACGAATTTTTTGCCAGATGACGGGTATGAAAGGAGCAGCATTTGTGCTTAGAAGGCAGTCAGTTTTGTTCCGAAAGAAATTTGGAGTTTGGGAAAAATTTGAGCACTGGTACTCAAATAAGGAAAAGTTGGAATAAGGAAATGAAAGGAAGTGAATGAGAAATAGAATGAAATAAATGAAAATAGAAGAAAAAATTTATTGTCTGAAGAATAAATTCTATAAAGAACTACGTGCTAAATAAATAATTAATAATTAAATAATAATAATTATTATATAAGTAATAATTTTGGCAAGATTGTATAAATAAAAGAAAAGCGGAGATAATTATTTCATTTCTTCAGGGTCTGCAAATATAAACTTATATAGACGGACTGTTAAAAATAATAACTATTTGCATACAATAAACCAAATAAAATGGTAAGTTTGTAAAGGGGCTATATATGAAATCGGCATGGCACCTTGGCTCTGACATACAATCTGCCTAGGATCAAAAAAAAAAAGCTTATGTTTAAAATTTAAGGTCAACATCTTGAAAACTTTCCGCGAAAAGCGCATTGCAACAGACAGACAGACGATCGGACGGACAAACAGACGGCCATGCCTAAATCGATTCGTCTCGTCTAGCTGATCAATAACACGGAGCGACAAAAAAATAAATCAAAACAAAATTTATGAAAGGGACTAAGTGTAGGTTGTAGGTACAGTTAAATAGATTTGTTTGGCATACTAGCATTTTTTTTTGCACATCGAAATTTCGAAATAACGGTAAAAAACGGTTTTTTCGATGTTTATAGTGTTAAACAACTATATGTCATAAATTATACATCCTACAACGTATTTCAATATGTCATTGGAAAGAGCACCTTTCCAATGGTGTATTATGACATTTCGGATCCTATCTTTGTGTATTGTAATGGCAAACGCATTTTTATACCCGTTACACATAGTGTAAACGGGTATATTCAGTTTGTCCGAAAGTTTGTAACGCATTGAAGGAGGCATCGGAGACCTCATAAAGTATGTATATTCTTGATCAGCTCGATGAGATGAATCGATCTAGCCATGTCCGTCTGTCTGTCCGTCTGTTTGTTGCTATGCGATTCATTCGCTTACTTTTAAAGATATTTAACTGAAATCTTAAACTTAAGCTTTTCTCGGCAACGACTATGTTAAGTTCGAGAATGAGTGTGCCACGCCCATTTTTAGGTATAGTCCCCATACAAACTGACATTTTTTTCGATTTTTTGTATAAAAATAGTAATTATTTATGAATGTATTCGCTCCAATACACTTCCTTTGTCATCCAATGTCAAAACCAAGGTGCCACACCTATTTTAAGGTATAGCCCCCATACAAAATGTCCGCCCATTTTCGAATTTTCGTATGAAAATGGTTTTTTTTTATTCATGTATTCACTCCAATGTCTTCCAATGTCAAGGTGCCACGCTCATTTTAAGGTGTGACTTTTACACAAACTTACGCCCCATTTTCAGATATTTTCGAGAAAATGATTGTTATATCTGTATTTTTAGCTTAAAATTTGAAACCAATATTGTGTGTAAACTTGGGTGGCCACTTATGATTACACATAAACTCTTTAAAGATTCGTGTGACTGGTATTTAACCTTCGGTTCTACCGAAGTTACCGTTTTTTCTTGTTTAGGTCTCTTTTCCACAATTTTTGACTTTATCGATGATTGCTTACACTATTTTGTTTGAAAGCTACAACTGCAGTAATAAGTTTTTAAAATGACTCTTAATTACGAGTAAAACGAATGTTTAATGGGTCAAATCCGACATAAAATTATTTAAATTTGTATGAAAAATTTTAATTTTATTTTTAGAAAAACTTTAATTACTTCGTCAATTTATGTCGGATTTACTCCAATCTGTCATTCTATGATAATGCTACCGATATGACAAGGATCGGGCCACTATAACATACAGACCCCGTACCAACTCACCTTACATTTTTTTGTTTTTTCAAGAAAACGATTGTTTTATATGTATTTTTAGCTTAAAATTTTACATGTACGAGGTGTGTTCAAACATTATCGCGAATTTTGAATTTTCGCGGGTTACGTATATTCGAATTTCGATTTTTTGTGGCGTTATGTTGGTCTCACTTATACAGCTGCTTTGCTTGCACGTGTTTTGGATCGTCCTCGATTTTTACCTATTCAAAAAAATGGATCAAAGAACCTGTATCAAATTTTTTTTCTGAATGGAATAAATGGATTAAAAATGTTGAAGCTTATGGGGACCGAGCTCTACCAAAATCAACAACATTTGATTGGTATAAATTGTTGAAAGAAGGTTGCGAACGTGTTGAAGACGAAGAGCTCCCTGATCAACCATCGACCTTAACGGACGATGCTCACATCCAAAAAGTAAAAGAATTAGTGCTTGCACGCCGTCGATTAACTATGAGAGACATTGCTGATGAAATTGGCGTATCGAAAGGATCAATTAATACAATTTTGAAGGATGTTTTGGGCCTCAAACGTGCCAAGTCTCGGTTGGTACCAAAAATTATGATTTTTTGTTAAAACTGTACTGATTTTTGAAACTTTTTTGCCAAACCGCAACCACCGTATTCGCTTGATTTGGCACCGTGTGTCTTCTGGCTATTCCCAAAACTCAAGAGACCACTCCGGGGAACGCGTTTCGAGTCGATTGAGGAGATAAAAGTTAATCGAAGAAGGCGCTGATGGCTATACCGGAAAGGAACTATTTGGAATGTTTCGAGGATTGGAAAAAACGTTGGCATAGGTGTATTTTATCGGGAGGGGATAACTTTAAAGGGGACAAAATAGATATTCATGAATAAATAAATAATTTAAAAAAAAAACACAAAATATGCGATACTTTTTGAACACACCTCGTATGCGTCTTATTTGAGCCCCAACATGAGTTGTCCTCACCCAACCCCTTTGCGGAATATAATCTACGTTACTATAGATCGTACATAATCTAATAAAAGTTTCGTGTGGAAAATGTTGCCAACGTGGTTTTTAATGTTGATCATGTTTTTGCAGTTCTTGTTGTGCCTTTAGTTCTATTATGTATCACTATCACTACTTAGAAGGAAGGTTTATATTTTGAAAAATTTTGAGCCGGGGCCTAATGGGGGCCGTGAAACTGGAAAAGCCAAATATTTGGAACAGAAAGACGTTAAAAAATTTATTTATTTTTGATTCAGGTGAGCAACAAGACGGGATTTTGGAAAATTTTGACCCGGAGCCTAATGGGGGCCTTGAAACCGGAAAAGCCATATCTTTGGTGTGAATAGACGTAGAAACTTGAAACAGGGTTCATTTGAAAGATGGTTAAAAAACATTTTTGGCGTTCAAGGTGTTCAAGGGTTTTCTGGAATTTGGACCTGGGACCCAAATGTGGACCCAATATAAATTTTTTGACAAATTTTTTTTTATGGAAAATTTTGACCCGGGGTCTAATGGGAGCCTTGAAAAAGTCACACATTTGGATTGAATAGACGTAGAGACTTGGGCGCATTTGAAAGATGGTTAAAAAATATTTAAGGCGTGTTCAAGGGATTCCCAAACTTTAACCTAGGACCCGTACATGTATCCACTCCAAATTGGGTAAAAACTCTTCTTATGTCATCCAAAGTCGAATCCAAGGTGCCACGCCCATTCCTAGGTATGGCCCCATACGAATTTACCGCACATTTTCGAATTTTTTGTATGAAAATAAGTATTATTTATGAATATATTCACTCAAAATTGAATAAAAACACTTTTAACGACATCCAATATCAAAAACAAAGTACCACGCCCATTTTAAGGTGTAGCCCCCACACAAATTTACCGCCCATTTTTCAATTTTTGAATAAAAATGTGTATTATTTATGAATTTATTAACTCCAAATTGGGTAAAAACACTTCTTATATCATCCAATTCCAAAACCAAGATGCCACGCCCATTTTTATGTATAGCCCCCATACAAACTCACCGATTTTTTTTTATCTTTTGTATAAAAAATTAATTTTTTCGTCTATATTTATAAATGTATATAAGCCACTGATGATCACACCTAAACTATTCAAAGATTCGTGTGGCGGGTATTTATGCTTCGGTTCCACCGAAGTTAACGTTTTTCCTTGTTTCTTTTTACATTACAGGTAAGCGCTAGGACGGGATGTTGGAAAATTTGGACCCGGTGCCTAATGGAGGCCTTGAAAAAGATACGTCATATCTTTGGATTGAGTAGACGTAGATACTTGAAGCTGAACGCATTTGAATGATGGTTAGGCGTGTTTAAAGGATTTTCGAAATGTGGACCTCAAATTCATTTTTCGGCCAATTTATATTTAGCCGACAAATAGAAGTAAAAACAAGAAAAAACGTTAACTTCGGTAGAACAGAAGTTTAAATACCCGCCACACGAATCTTTAAAGAGTTTATGAGTAATCATCAGTGGTCACCCAAGTTTACACACAATATTAATTTCAAATTTTGAGCTAAAAATACAGATATGTGTAACAATATATTTCTCGAAAATATCTGAAAATGGGCGGTAAGTTTGTATGGAAGAAACACCCAATATGGAGTAAATTCATGAATAAATAATAACCATTTTTATACAAAAATTCGAAAATGGGAGGAGAATTTTTGTATGGGGGCTATGCCAAAACATGGGCGTGGCACATCTTATTTGACATTGGATGACATTAGAATGTTTTTAGCCAAATTGGAGTAAATATATACATAAATAATAACTATTTTCATAAAAAAATCGGAAAAAATGGAAAGTTTATATGGGGGCTATGCCTAAAAGAGGACGTGGCATCTTGGTTTTAACACTGGATGACAAAAGAAATGTTTTTACCCAATTGGGAGCGAATACATTCATAAATATTTAGTATTTTTATACAATAAATCGAAAAAAAACGGTACGTTTGTATGGGGGCTATACCTTAAAATGGGCGTGGCACTTTCATTCTCGAACTTAACATGGTCGTTGCCGAGAAAAGCTTAAGTTCCAAATTTCAGTTTAATATCTTTATATCTTCAACAAAAAAGATGCCTAGAAATATACAGACAGACGGACAGACGACATGGCTAGATCGATTCGTCTCGTCGAGCTGATCAAGAATATATATACTTTATGGGGTCTACGACGTCTCCTTCGATGCGTTACAAACTTCCAGACAAACTTAGTATGCCCTTCACACTAGTGTGGCGGGTATAAAAAGACGCGAGCAAAAAGGAAAAACTGCTTAAATCTGATTTTTCCGTTTTGCAGGAGAGCACTTTCTAAGTTTTAAAATCACCCTGTCAGTTAATCATTTCACGTCATAACTATGTTTCATAGCTATTGATTTAGCTGATTAACATGTTTTCGATGCGGAGGGAGGTTTAGTGAGTAAGAATCTCACACTATCACCTGCACGGTGGTGTCTTTGAAGATTCCCCTACGCGAATAATCAAAAAAAAAAAAAAAAAAAAAAAAAAAAAGTTTTAAAATAATTTGAATTTGTATGTAAAAGTGAGATTAAGCAAAATTTAATTTGTCTATAATTTCCTGAAAAATCGTCAAAAATAATTCAAATTTTGCGTGGAGCTACTTTTCGTTATGGAGATCAGCGTGGTATACTTATCTTAATTTTTGCTTAAGTCGACTTAAGCACTTTTTCCTTTTCACCACAGAATTATAGTTGTTGATGTTAATGTCACGTAGATCTTCACTATATCTTTTGTTTATAGTTTTCACTCATGTTGATGTTTTGTTCTCTTTGAGATTGTAATGTTGTTATGTTGCACATTTGGCCCATATGTTGCTGTTAAGCTATTTATTTTTTTGTTGTTGTTGACAGCGCTGCTGCTGTTGTCTTTGTTTTACATGTATTTGTATTTGTTGTTGTTGATTATACCCTGTACCCAAAGGGTAAAAGGGTATATTAAGTTTGTGCGAATGTATGTAACAGGCAGAAGGAGCCAAGATAGACCATATAAAGTATATATATTCTT